>VYZW01005014.1:1551-44668 GCA_013401315.1 Balaeniceps rex
ATAACGTTAAACACAATCTGGTGTTGGAGTCACTGATTTCAAAGAACTTTTGCCCTTTTCTCATTGAGCTCTGTTGTTGATTCCCCTTTAATTCAATGGGAATATATTAAAAAACCCTTTAGATTCCATATGCCCCTGAAAAATTCAGGTAATAGAAAAAAGTGATTCATAAACCTACAGCTTCATTCAGTAGTCATGACATTACACAATGCAAGATTATATGGTCCTTATAGTGTGCAAAAAGACATGACAATGTATAATTCTACCCAGAACCTACTTATAGTTTGAATTTATTCCTGTCCTGATTTGAATTCATGCTTATGAAAGAAAAATGTCTTCAGAGACCTCTTGTTCATGTATTCTCTAATAGTAAATTTACATTTTGTTATACCTGAGTTCACATCTTGTGTTGGTGTGAACTTTCCCTCCAGATGTATTTCCTGTATTACCTAGGAAACGAAGAGAGAAAAAAATACTTTGCAAATATATTTTATATTGTATTGCATAGTATTGTCTGAAATTATGTATTTACTCTTTATTAAACTCTTTCTAATGCAATGGAAACTTACAAGAAATATTACTATTTCAAAGATAAATGTTTAAACCTGCACTTCCTTGTGTCTAAATACCTATGTGACCTTTACCGTCATTACTTTAATGCCATGACTATTAGTCTTTATGTCTTTTCAGGTGACTTTTTTCCAGTTTGAGGGTACATACAGGTGAAATATTCAAAACCTGTGAATGAAAAAAAAGGAAGTCTCTCCATGGCAGACACTGAATGTTTTGTTATGGCAGTAAAAAGGAATTGTGTGTATTACTGAATAGCTTAGCAACTGTGTCTTACTTCTCTTTCGAAGTTCACAGAATTGGGTTTTTCCATATGGACAGTATTACAGTCAGTTTTCCAATGAAAAGTAGATAATAAGAGAGTACTACGTTATCTATATCCTCCTGAATATGGATTTCTTAAGGTTTACATTTCTTTCAATTTGCTTTCTTCTGGGTTCATAGAGCCACAATCTTCCATCCTCAAAATTTGGAACCAGTTTTCATAATCTTGGAGAGAAATTTGCATTTCTACCCAAATAGTTAGCTTAGCCCTTCCAAAAATCTCAGAATAGAAAAATCATTTGTTTATATCTCAGTAAATGCCTTCAAACAAGGAAAAAAGAAAATAAAAATTATTCCTACAAAAAGTCAGAAGACAGTTTTCTATTGGAAAAAACAGTTTCCAGTTATTTCTTGATAACGCTTGATGCGTATTTCAAATAAATGTTTCTGCATTTACTTGCTAAATATTATGTTCGAGAGTCATGAAAGTTAGGCATCACTCCAGTGAGCAGCTTAGAAAAGCAGTGATTAGTATGTTTCTCTAAAGATCCACTGCCCAGTCAAATATGGCAGTGTGCACAATGATATAATACACAAAACTAAATGTCAGATTGTCCATATATTTTCATATTCCAACCGAGTTCTGATTAAATACTATAACTGTTTAAAACAGAAGTTTACATTTTTTAATATTTTCAGTAAGTTCATGTAGAAATATGAAAATGTTAGGCTTTATTGCTTGCTGATTATATTCACAAGACATTATTTATATTGTAATAATTGTTTTCTGATGTAAAGAATAAAATAAAGTAGTTAACTACAAAGTATTTAATTTCTTGTTTATTTTGGGAGTCTCAGAAGAAATCCATCTGAAATCCAACAGTGTAAACTGAGGGAAAGGAGAACGGCAGTCAGCAAAAATGCAAAATACTGCTTTCTCAGTTTTGTCATATGCAGTATTGTGTTTGTTTTTTACCTGCTGCTCACAAAAGGAAATGATTGTTAATCTAGTAAGACTGTGCATTTAATACTTCACATGACATAATGTGTAAAATCTCACCAGTGTATCTGAGATGGAAAAAACCAGTCTGAAGGCAGGAGTGTGCAAAATCAGTTCTATAGCAGAAAGATTTTTCATCTCTATATTATAAAATGCAGTAAATGTGGATGGGAAGAAGAAATGAAGCATTTGTAGTATTCCAGCACCCAATAACAACAAATGAGGAACTAACTTCTTGTAAGAGGCAAATATTGAAGACTAATATACTCCATCCCAGAATGACAGAAGTTTTGCTGGATATTGTTCTATGATTTTTTTTTCCCCCATGTGGAGGAGGCATCAAAATCTACCTGCTTGTGTAAGTCATTTTGAAAGAATAAAGACTTGATATTTACCCAAAATTCCAGTCAGAGGCAGTCAATTTGGAGATATTTATCAAAGCATACAAGATGGTGGCTCAGTTATTAGCTGTAAAAGGAGCATCATCCACATTCTTCCCTATTTATTAGTTGCAATGAACTGGCTAGAGGAGTTTGCAAATAAAGTATATGATCTTAGAGCCAGAAATTGGCACTGGTACAGTTTATCAACTGCTAATCCTTCTGATCTCTTAATGGTGAGAACATTTGTGCTATGTATACATCAGTGAACAGATGTTATAAATTGAAAGTGGTCAGGATTGATATTGACATAATCAGAATTTGATCTTGATTACCGGTAGATAAATTTGACTATGGGAACCTGAACCGATGTTATGGGCCCTTTGAAACCTGTTTGATTTTGGGTTAAGGTCACGTTAGTAGTGCCATGATATGTTATTTAATAAGGGGGTAGCTAATCTGAAGACTAGGNCATCTAACTGTTTTACTTTGGTTAGGATCAACTGAGTTAAAAATACCAACACCATTAAAGCATACCATTATTCATATTTTTAGGTATTTGGTGCAAATTCTGCACATATGCAATTTTAATTCAGAATTATATAAACCTGTATATTGATAACATATAAAAGAACTTGGAGAACAGGAACTGGTACCTTGAATATGGAGAGGTTATTCTGAGTAGAGTTTTAGAGTTTAGGGAGATAAAGGAAGATTAAACTATTGATCATTTTGATCCTGTATATACAAAAAGGCAAGACAAGATCATGACAAGATAAAGCTATAATGACACAAAGAAAGAAAAAAACCAGGTTTTCTCACAGCTGATAAGTTATATAACTTGAAATATGTGAAGTAGGAGGATGTCATAGAATAAGAATCACTGTGAATGTGGAAAAATAATTTTAAAAGTTAGGGTTCTGATAAAGAATTTCAATTTATTCTTCCAAGATTGGGGCAATAACATCACTGGCAGATCTGATAATAAGGGTTGAAAGAACATAGGCAATTGGCCCTTCAGTCAAATCTGTAAGGAATTTGTGAATGTCTTTTGGCAATATAGTATCACAACCCCAAACTGAATGTCTAGCATTACTTAATAGGTTGAAAAGGTAGGAGTCATCTAAATGAACATATGGATTTGCTGGCACGGTATAATGTACTCAGGTGGCTATGACATGAAGGTCAGGCACAGGCACAGCTAATCAGGCAATTTTAAAAGCACATGAGAAGAGAAGCAAAATTTAAGATTAACTGATAAATCTCTTGGATTATTTGCTAGTATTTGTGAAATATTCATTTCCTATTTGAAAATACATCAACTACCGTGTAGCCACAGAATTTGAGAATATTGTTTTTATAAAGTGCATTTGTAATAAAAGACTCTTCTATAGTATTAAGTCATGTTGGTAAGTAGTGTGTCTTCCCATATGGTATCCATGGATTATATCTAAAAACTCACTTAAAAGGTAGAGTTGCCAAAAAGAAAAGTTATTCATGTCTTGTGAGCTAGGTCTAAAGAACATTAATCTTACTTGGAAGTTATCACCAGAGAAAAGTTAAGAGATTTATCTTCAGGTCATGATCAATATCCTTAATTTAACTAATGGAGACATACTCTGGCTCCTCAGCATCTTCTTGTCTGCCAAGGAACTTAACCTGAGAGAAAAAGATAAACCTTACTCTGTCGGGTTTTTACAATTATAACACGGTTTAAAAAAGGCTTTAAGTGAGAGGGAGACGCTGAGGGAAACAAGGTGTTTTACATAAAGACTTACAATTTCCAAGGTATAGGTAAGCATAGGCACAGTCCTTAATGACAAACTGTTCTTATATATATATACACACCTGCTATACACATGTAAATATATATATATAAATATAATTATATATACATTAAAAAAATACAGCAAGTATTTGGGAGACCTGAGAAGGAACTGAGAAATTATAATAAAAGACAGATTTAGTAGCTCTTCCACTCTGAGGATTTGTTTACTATGATTGGGTTTTCTTTAATGAAATTAGGGTTGATATTCCCTGAATGTTTGTTAAAGTTAAATTTAATGGTCAGTTGAGTAGGAAGTTTTAAAGTTTAGCACTCTATTGTAATTTGTCCTAATACCTCACTATAAAATATTTCTTCACTTTTTTTCTTTATACGATGTTTTTCTTTTTCTGAATGGTTTTGTAAAGATAAGAGATAAAGGCTACTGTTAATAATTAGAGAGAGCCATGAACATATTTCATGTATTATAAAAATACCCTTTTCTACCAGACTTAAATAAGGTTATAATTACCACTGTTTGAAGAAAGTTATGTGTAATTAATCAGAAAATAAATACTAAGAAGGGTGACTCAAAGAGCATTGCTAAGTGTAACTTCAGATGTGAACACCTTCTCAACAATGAATAGTAGCTGCACATGGAATCTCATTTATTTCTACTACCAAAGAACTATGGGATAATATCAATTCATACAAAAGAGGCTGAAACAAAATCAAAATGACACACGCACACACCTTTTTTAATTCATGTTCCTTCAAACAATGTCACCTTTGCCACAAATTGTGTAACCATAACATACAGATAATTTTCCTTCACTCCTTCGGACAATACATGTAAAAGAACCTTATCTCCCTGTCAGGGGATGTAAGGATACAATTTCGTATTGAACTGGGTGCAGCTATAAAAGTAAAAGTATGAAAGTATAAATATAACCATGAATCAGAATTAATGACAAATTTAATAGCGTTGATGTTTGTATCAGGTTCACTATGTCAGCTATAAGTTACACACATGCTATAAGTTTCAATGCAAGAGTGAGATTTCACAGCAAACAATGGGAAAAGTTTACTTTTTCATTTGGAAATTAGACCCTGGGTCTTCTGGTGGTTATGGTCATCTTGCAGATCACAGTACTTCAAAAGCAAAAGCATTTTGCAGAACTGGATGGTATTTGTTCAAAATCTTTGTGATAATACTACTGTCTGTCATTCTGTTTCTACTACCCTTTTCCCAGAACAGGTATCCAAAACAATAATGAAGAATTTTTTAGATTTGCTAGAAGTAGCATCAGGTGGTTTAAGTCGATACTTTTAAGGAAGAAACTACAAATACTAGTAACATCATTCCACCCACTGAAATTCATCTGTGATCTCTGAGTTGAACCAAAATCCATCAAGGGTCATTAAAATATAGTATGTGCAGCTCAATGCTGAAAAGGACTGCTCTCTAGTAAAGTGCTGTTCCTCTCAAGCAAATAGCAATTAGGACTTTCCTCAAGAAACTATCATTGCTTGTCTCACCAGCCTTCTTCACTGTCTAAAGACAAAAGCTTAGAATGTGGCAGGTGGGAATATTAAAGAGTCTAAAGATTTTTATTTTCATCCCTTTCATATCATGGCCAGTCTAAATATGGAACTTACTGTAATAGCCCTGATTTTAGGGCTATATAGACAGACATCTATACTGCTTTGGGTCTCTTTCTCACTAGATGACCTGCCTATGAGTTGAGTAGAAAAGGATAGCTTTAAATTGTTCCGTTTTACCCTCTCCAATAGATTACAGAGTGTGGATTTAGGAAATTGCTCATCTGCACCCAGAGACCTCTGCTCTGTGATTCTCCTTTGAATTGCTCTTCAATATGTATGTGGTGCTGCAAGGAAGGAGAGAGAAAGATTAAGTGGATGGTAGTGTCAGCAAAGATGTGAATGAGGCAGAGCTTTGGCACTTTTTTAGACTAAGATGTTTTTGCTTTATGGGTGCATTGCGATGAGTGAGTGTCTGATTGAGGGGGATGGTTTCTAGAGCTATAAGTAGAAAAGAGAATTGTCATATAAGTACACCAAGATAAACCTTTAGAAGGATAGATAGGGATTGAGAGAGTGAGGTTATTTATTCATTATTTATAGTAACCACTCTTATTTCAGACAGAAGATTTTAGTATGATGCTGAATACCCACTGAATATCCACTTACATATCCATTACTTTTAGTAACATTAGCCCCAAATGCCGCTCTTCATTTCAATCTCATTTTAGCTTTGTAAAGTTTCTGCAAGTCTCATGCTAAGCAAAAGACTGAGAAAATACATTTTTCCAATTGACATCAATCACCTACAACATTTGTTTTCTAAATTCTTTAGCAACCTGCCATGTAACTTAGATGGATGAGGGCATACAACACAAAAATTGTCAATTCTTCTATTCATTTATTTTTAAAATTAATAAACCTTGAATATGAGATTGATGCTTAGTGTGTACTTCTGTGAGCTGTTACAGGGAGAAGAATCAGACATTCTGTTTGCAATCCAGACTTCTTTAAGTTGTGCCAGAGTTATTGTAATTTATTTTATAGTAAGAAGATAACCTCTTGAAGCAAACTTCCAGGAAAGCATTAATTTAAAGAATTAGTTTAAAAGAAAATGAAGGATTAATTTAAAATAAAATTATATAAAACTTTAATACATTTTTATTTATGCAACTAATAATAATACTGGATTCATTGTCATGAAGTGAAACATATTCCGTATCAGTAATAATCGGAAACCTAAAAACTGGTGTTACAGAGAATGGGATGCTAGTTGTTGGTGGTGTTGAAATTGAACTCATTGTTCACCAGTCAATGGTACGAAGTGGTTTTGAATGAGGGTTTGAATTAATGAAATACCAAAAATAAACTTTTAAGTATGATTGTATCCTGAACTATCAGAAGATTAGTCATACTACCTATAGTTTGTTAAAATGTATAGGCCACATCTATTGATTGAAAAAAACAAAACCAAACAAAACACCCAAACATTTTTTCATTGAATCAGAATTTTTTTTTTTTTTCTAAATGTTCACATTTAGCAGAACTAGCAAGAGAAGAGCCGCCTTGCCTAGTGGAACTACCTTCAGGATTTTCTTCAAACACCCCAACAGTCTATAGCTTTTGTAGACAGCCTTTCCCCAGTGACTGCATGAATATGAGAAGGGAAGCCCTATACCAATTATTGATATATCCCATAGTCAGTAGTGTTGTGTGTTGGAGGCATATCAATATGTCCTGTTTTGGCTGGGTTAAATTTTCTTCCCAGTAGCTGGCATAGTGTTGTGTTTTGGATTTAGTAGGAGAAGAATGCTGATAACACACTGATGTTTTAGTTGTTGCTAAGTAGTGCTTAGACTAGTCAAGGACTTTCTTTTTCAGCTTCCCATGCTCTGCCAGGTGCACAAAGAAACTGGGAGGGGGCACAGCCAAGACAGCTGACCCAAACTGACCAAAGGGCTATTCCATACCATATAACATCATGCTCAGTATATAAACTGGGGGGAGTTGGCCGGGGGGCAGCAATCGCTGCTCGGGGACTGGCGGTCAGCAGGTGGTGAGCAATTACATTGTGCATCACTGATTTTATATATCCTGTTATCATTATTATTATTATTTTCTCTTCCTCTGCTGTCCTATTAAATTGTCTTTATCTTAACCCACGGGTTTTACTTTTTTTTCCCCGATTCTCTCCCCCATCCCACAGGGCGGGGGAAGGGTGAGCGAGCGGCTGTGTGGTGCTTAGTTGCCAGCTGGGGTTAAACCACGACAGTCGTTTAGAGATGGATGGAAAATTTGATTGGCATCAGTAGTGAGAATTAAGAAATAGGAAAAAATACAAGAGATGATAAGTAGGGAGGAGCAACTATCAAGGGAAAGTGCTTATTATTAAATAAGAAGGGCTCTCATACTACACCATAATCATCACAGCAGATTTGTATGTTCCCACTTACACTGTTCATTTAATCACTCTGTCCACAGTCAGTGAGACTTCAGGCACATGGGGCTCAATGCTGAAGCATAATTGCTTTGAGCATACATAGTGGCCAAGCACAATCGCTTTTAGAAGATCAAACTTGCAGCAGCCTGGGAAGAAGATGGGTAGAAATCCATGCCTGTGTCCATAATCACAGCAGCAGGACAATGGATTACTGATTTTTACTGACCAGATGCATACAGTTAGTCATGTGAGATCAGTTATTCTACATAATAGAATGACACAGAATTCTGGCAAGCGTCATCCAACTCACTAGCAATGTGATTCCTCTCTTCAGTCTATTTGCTTATTACCCTGTATCAACAGGCAATTGTTATACTGGATGGAATGGTAAAAGAATGCATTTGTCCTTATTTATATATTGAAACAGAATGTTTCTATAGCATGTTACAAAAAAATGTTCATCACAAAAATAATTAATACACACATTATTCACATCATTCACACATTAATGTAATGCTTCCTCCCTGTATTGTTTGGATTGTTTCTTGTGGCATTTTGCATTGTCAAACAGTATGTTCTATGTCAGAAACACTGTTGCTAATTTTAGTAATCTACATAGATATTTGCAGTGCCTGTACTGCAAATGACTCCCTGGAGAAGACAGTGTTTATCAGTGATGATGACAGATAGGGCAAAACTGTATATTTCACTGGTTTAACAACAGGCATAGTACAGAATTTGCATACCAATGATTTTCGATATTTGTTTAGTTTTCATGCAGGGCTTGTGCTGTCAAATGAATATATGTTTTAAAATTATTTTTTCTAAGTTTTCTTTTAGGGTTTCTACAGCATTATATGAACTTTTTGATGTATCATCTTTTTTGTCACTTCTATGAACTGTACATATATATGTATGCAATTTATACTAGTGACCTATAAGTATGAATCACTGAGTCAATGCATAAACACAATACAAAAGATGAAGTCACCTCCAAGTACAAAACTGATATGTAGTTTTAGTTTATTTTAATAAAGTAGGAAAAAATATTCACAATTCACAAAAAAAATTTACAACTTAAATAAGAATTGAAAAAACTGCTAGGTTGACTCTATAATTATTGGTTGTATGTGAGAGTGTGTTTACTGACTGTAAATTTCTTATGTCAGGTAGGTGGAAAGTAAAATCCTTCATTTTTGGTAATTTGAAAAGTAGCTACAAGAAATGGATTAATTTCTATTTGAAATTGATTTCTAGTCACTTGGACACTTCTGCTCTGAAAACATGTTTTGGGATTACAGTCCTTTGACACTCATTACATTTCAGGACATGCTCATCTTTACAAGGACCTCATTTTGAATGACCCTGAAATTTGAAGTCAACAGCGTATTGATTAGCTCACTGTTTTGCCACCCAAGACAGCTAAAATTTATCTCAGAATAACTTTAAAAAAAGTACTTAAATATCTAGATAAATAGTGATGTATTTATATATTTTGATAAGTAAAGATGGTAAATATGTCTAAAACTCATAAATGAATGAATATGTAAGTTGAAGTTGTCAATGAACATATTTTTGGAAGTACATTCTGGCTGAATTTATGTAGGTGCTCTTCTAATAAGTTGTATAGTTGCCTAATTGAAATAGAGATTTTCTAAAGCAAAAGCTATCAGACACTAAGCATGTGCTACCATCGTACACAGTTAGCAGCTGGTTACAGAACAGCAAACCAAGAACAGGAATAAATGGTTGCTTTAACAGTAAAAGGTTACCTGAGAAATCCCTTGGTGACCTTTGAGTGAACTTGTATTTTTAAGTATATTTATAGATGGATGATCTGGAAAAGGTATTAAATGATGAAGGAATATATGATGATATCAAAATTATTTAGAATAGTCAAAATTAAAGTTGACAGCAAAGAGCTGCAGAAGTGTTTTATGATACTAAGTAACTGGACTATAAAATGGCAGGAGACATTCAGTATAATCAGTGTAAAACAACAATTATGGAAAAAATCAGACAAGTGTACATATGTATTTATATAACAATGGGTTCTAAACTAACACATTAGAAAAAACATTAGAGTCATTGTGGTTAATTTTATGAAAACATCAGTTCTTAGCAGCTGTCAAAATTGTGGGGTTTTAGAAAAGAGAAAAAAATATAAAACAAAATCATAAAACATTACTGTGGTATTTCAGAATTGTGTAATTCATATGTATCTTAAATGTTGAACATCTTTCAGGTCTCCCCAACTCAAAGGAAAAAGTACAAGTAAAAATGAAGTATGAAAAGGCTTGCATACCAGGAGAGATTAAATCAGCTGGAATTCTTCACCTGCAAAAAGAAATGATTGGAGGAGAATATATGATTGGAATATAAAGAGACACATGAATAATGTAGAGAAGGTGAAAAAAAGGAAGTGTTATTCATTATTTCACATAACACAAAACCCAAGAATAATCAAAAGAAATATTCAAGAATAATTCTTGAATTGAACTGAAAGTAGGGTTTTTTCCACTCAATGTGTAAATGAATTGTCAAACTTATTGGAAACATGCTGTGCCAATATAACTGCTGTTGCAGTTATTAAGTCATATCAAACATAAGGATGTAGAGACAAACTCCAGTTCAGAAGGTCCTAAGCTACAGGATGTCAGAAGCTGTGAGGTTAAACTGAGTGAAGTATTAATTTATTCTTGCATCCACAATTGGGCACTGTCTAACACAAGATGTTGGAGTAGACAAGTCTTTTATCTTGCCCATTATCATTGCTTTTATGAGCATTTCACGGTCTGATCCCTTCTTGAAGTTAACTAAAGAGAGCATTTGACTGCTGTGTTTTTGATATGGGCCTGTGTATGAGTAAAATTAATCAACTGAAAACCATGAAATTTGGATTGCTCTATCTACAGCTATGTGCAAAGGACTTTTATCTTGTTATCGTTATTGTTAATTGGCTGACAATCCTAAATAGTCACCATGTTGCAGTCTGTTGTAGAGAGTGATAAATAGAGATGAGAATGAAAGACAAGGCCCACATAAATGGCAAGCAAAACCCTTCCTTTTGACCTAAAGTTACAACCTGAGTACAAAAACTTGGTTTCCTTGTTATTTGCAATTTAAATAAATGTGTACATTGTCATGGTAAATACTGTATTCTGGTATACATTTTAAGATCATCACTGAAACTCAGACACCACAAAACTGAACACAGATGAGTTGAGAGAAATTTAAGTTTGTAGAAGTGTCAGATTTTTTTTTCTCCCTGAAACTTGTAGAAAAGCGACAAACTACAGCTTCAGTTTCCTGTGATTCCATTCAAAGTATTCCTACATGCCTGAAACATCTTTGCCTGTGTAATTGAGAAAGATAAACTAGTATTGACTCGTGTTCTGAAAGAAAAGAAAGAAGGAAAAGACCTAAAAGATTGCTATGGCTTTTATTCCATCAGTGCAGAATTGTTCCCTGAGGTGTATTTCAAGCATTGGACTAGTCTGCCTTAAAAGTCTAAGCAATAAGTTTATGAACTACTTATTACATGGAATCCTATTTTATGCTTAAAATGAATATAACTTAAAAGCATTACCCTAATGTACAATACTATTTTCTTCATTTAAATCACATTTCTCTTGGAAATCCCTCCTTGCACGTTCATCAAGAACATGCGAATTATTATTATAGAAGAAGACAATAGCAACTACTTCAATTGAAATGCCATTTTTACTACATTTTAAAACACAAAAATTTCCAGTAGAATCCTTGATACAATGTCTTTGTATATTTCTGAACTGTTAGCCTTTTAGGATGAGTTTTACCATGTTATCTTCCTTATGCTCTCTATGCACAAGGGATTCTGAAACTGACTTTTATGGTAAGGTCTCATAATATTTATGTTATTGTTACCCAGTCTGGTTGAACAGGTACTGAGGTTGGCAAAAATAAGAAAGGAAAACCAGCAGAATAAGAATATATTAAGAAAAAAAGTTCCACTTTTATTTAAATTAATTTGTTTCTACAATGGTACACATAAACCTTAATGAGGATAATGTATATTCTTTTTTTCAGAAGCCTTAGAAAAGCAAAAAATGCTGCTTGTGTTACTATATTTATACATGTCAATCTGATTGGTTATACCTTCCCTAGACAGAAGAACACTAACTGGTTCTAGCCTATAGTACCTTGCTCTTTTTTATGTGCTGATCTGCTAAGAGAAAGGAGGCTTCATGTACAATGAAGCCCGTCTTGTGTGGGTTTCTTTTCCTATGAACAACCTAAGACAAAAATTAATAGAAATAAAGCAGCTGTGTGTTCAGTCAACAGATCTTTCATAGCAATCCTACTAAAAAAATGAAAATAAAAGGTATGGGCGTTTTTTTGGGGGGAGGGGGAGAAAAAGAAAAGGAAAAAAAAAAAGGAAAAAGTGCCTAAATGTATTTTTAGCTTCATTTACAGTTAAGACTCCTCACAGAAAGTACTGTCTACATGTTTAACAAAATTTCTTACTGAGAAAGGCAAGAAAAAGAGTGTTTTAATTTTCCCACTGTGGAAAAAGCAGCAATAACTCAGCACTTATTGATTTCTATAAATTAGTCGCTAGCTAGACAATCGGCATGCACTTATTTTTACTCTGAACTAGCTGTTTACTGGGTCACCACAAGGCCAAATACATATGTATATATATATATATATATAAAAATAANATTACAGGTATTGGAAAAAAACGAAGGTTACCTGATGGGAAGAACACAGAAATTGAAGTGGGTGTCTATTGCCAGTTATTGTAGTGGGGAAGCGTATCGCACACACACATAGGAAACCATGTGATTAATTGTGCTGAGCATAAAATGTCCTGTTCTGTTTATTTTTTTCTTTTGAGAAATCAATCAATGGAATAAGAGTATATGTAACCCAGCTATAGTTGATAATAAAGAGTGCTTCTGTAGGAAGAATGTTGTTCTGATGAATATAATTATAATGAGCAGAAATTGTCAAAGAAGGGCATTGAACATTAAAAAAATAAAAATTACTGTATCCTGAACACACAGAACATTCAGTCTATAATATTTTTTTGAAGAACTATTCACAGTATGCTGTTATAAATTAAAGCCCTAGCCCAAAACACACATACAGTTAAGTGGTAACAATGCAAGAGCAGGGCACAAAAGACTCATGTAACAAAACATAAACAGCAAATTTTCAATATAAAATATATATCCAGCATGAGTGTTATATATTTTCAATATAAGATATATATCCAGGCACTTAGTTCCACTCAAAACCCCCCCACATTTTATAAAGGTGTAACATGCAAGAAAGCAGTTGTATGGAGAAACATACAGAAAGAATAGGAAATAGTTCTAAGTTTTATGTGTATAATAAGAGTAATGAAATTAACTTCTTAAAACCTGTGAGAACCATACAAGAGAAAAAAAATTCAAGTGGTAGCAAGAGAACAATCTGAAAAGACTTTGCAAAACAGGAATGATGCAGGTACTTACAGTTAAAATCCTACACTGACAAGGAAACAACAACAATGTAAAGAGGAAATTCTCAATCCATGGGCAGAGCATGCTGCACATTGGGGCTCCAGTACATACGGAACATGAGCTTGACTATTAATATGGCAAAACTATGCTCAAATGGAAAAGACAGTGCATATCAAAATGTCATCTGCATATATGTAACTTGTGATGGCAAAATAGCTGAAAAAGCCATGAGATCCTAACAAATATCCTTGACAAACCACTAGCTTTCACACCACCAAGAGTTCTACATATGATATTAAAGCTACAAAGATATAACAAGAAAATTATTTATGACCATAGAAATTCTTCTAACTGATCTGCTTTCATAGTGTTTTAAAAGAATGCAATGAAAAAAGGGGAAAGACTGAATGAATCAGCTTACCTTGTATACTTCCAGTATTTTTAAATACAGTATTGATATACACTATCAGCAACTTCTGTAAATTATCACAAATATTTTTAATTGATAGACTGAGTTCATTAAGAATGAGCAATGGAAACAGGGAGTTATTAGAAAAAAGTCCTAGTAAACTCCTAGTACATTTACGTCATGTACATAACTTGTATTTGTAAACCTCATGAGCAGTTTTAACAAAAATAATATCCTTATCATTATTTTTTTAAATTTTACTCCAATTTTTGGTCATCTGCATCCATCATCAATAATTACTTTTAAATAATAAGCTCTTAGGGAAAGGTTTTTAACAAGATCCCAAGATAGCTAGGGCCGCAATCTTAAGTGAACTTTTCAGGAATTTATCATGTTATAAAAAGTAATGGAAATGACCAATTGCAAACTTTATTCTAATAGGTTTCTTCCTATTCAGTGTCCTCTGAGAGGTGGATAAGCATACTGCAGCACTCCTTTTTATTTTTACCTACTACTTTTAACTATTATCATACTCAAAGCTGATTTTGCTTTCAGTGAATATGCTAGATTTCTGAAAAGGCTTTTTCAATTTTTTGCCTTTGGGACACAGGATGATGGATGATAAAGAACACTGTCAAGGTTCCACTCTTTCTCAGCTCCTTCACTAGTCCAGCTTCTGTTCAGCACCAAAGGAAACAGGGCACACAGCTTTACTTAAGATTGAGAGTTACACCTTTTATAAATAATTTCTATAGGTATTTCTGAATACAGACACTTGGCAAAAATACCAAGAAGTTTTTGAAGTGTTTTCATCTGGTTTTGGTTGCAACACAGTAAAAAAGCATTTTCATCTTAACACTATAGTTTAAATGTTCAAATAAGGAACTTAACACCTCATGGACTGTATGTAGATCTTGCCACTGAAAATATCAATCTAGGATGGTATCACTACCTCCACTTTTCTTTTTTTTTAAATATATATATTTACAACAATTGTTTATAAGATGATCTTGTTTATTAGAATTGCTCTCAAAGATATATTACCTCTTCATAAAAAGTAAAATATCTGGCATAATTTTTTATAAGACAGAGCTAGGAAGAGAAGTTATGTTGGGAATGAAGTAGATAAAATTCTGGACTAATACAACAAACAAATTCCCAATAACTTCAGCATGAACAAAGATTCACCCCAAAGTTACACAATATTCTGATGGTTACCAGGGAAATAGGCATGTGCTCAAAGTAGTAAAAACTTATACTGATCATGACTAAATAAAGTCTGCAAAAAGTTGCTTTGACGTTGGTGATCATTAGCTTAATTTTCTAACTTTTCCCAAATCATACATGAGTTCTGCCAAGTATCTGCCATCATGCCAGTAGATGATTCTTACAATGGAAACAATACTTTTCAATAGCATCCCTAGACTGTATGACAAAACCAAAGGATTTGAAATGCATATGGAAAAGAAGAGAGACTTTCTAAATACAAAGAAAAGTGAAAGTTGTTTGTTTCAATTCTTCTATAAGAAAAGCATCTGTTTTAGGAATCTAGATGTGCTGTGTAGCCAAATGGAGATGATTACTCAGAGCAGGTACTAACGCAATCCTGAGGGCTTCAGAACCATCTTCTGAGAGAGTCTTATCTCTAAGTACTCTGTGTGAAGCATAGGCAACATAACTCCCACATTCAGACAACTGCAATAAGGAGGTTAGAACAGAACACCCCTTCCATCATTTGGACAAGCACCCCTTTGTTTCTTTCTTTTATAAAGGAACTTCTGGAAAACTGGAAAAGTAACAAAAAGGCATCCAGTCACGCTTCTCAGGGAGAACTGAAGGAATACTCGGGGAAAAAAAGTAAAAGCAGAAAGCAGAGCTTGGTAACAATTCATATCTTTTTTTTTTTATAACCCTTAGTAATGTTGTCAACAATCAGAGCTTTTTCATGTTGATGTCCCAATCAATATTATCAGAGATATCTTCCTGCTATGTCATAGCATTTGTGGCCAAACTGAAGAGGATGACTTAACTCCTGACTAGATTAAGAAACTTTCAGTAAAGCAGGAACTTGAATCTTGCTGTCTAACAATGTCGAGGGCAACTTTCCCAACTGGTACTTGTTCTGAATGAGCAAATGTTTTTCAGCTCTCTTGATACAGAAAAAAATTGTAAACGGATCTCCTCAAAGCAGAACCAATACATTGAAGTGCATTTACACTAAAGTGTTGTGCTTGATTTCTTCCATACCTTCAAACAAATGCAAAACTGAAGTAACATGAAATCATAAAAATTAAGCATCTTAAAATCTGATAACTATGGTGATTCACAGCATTAAGTTCAGTATGATCAAGTATTACTCTAATTTCAGAGAATCACAGAATCACAGAATGGTTGCGGTGGGAAGGGACCTCTGGAGGTCATCTGGAGTGTGTCCACAGGAGGGCAACCAAGATGGTGAAAGATCTCGAGGGCAAGACCTCTCTCTGGTGACCAGCAATAAGACACAAGGAAATGGAATGAAGCTGTGTCAGGGGAAGTTCAGACGGAACATTAAGAAAAAGTTCTTCACTGAGAGGGTGGTCAGTCACTGGAACAGGCTCCCCAGGAAAGTTGTCACAGCATGAAGTCTGCCAGAGTTTGAGAGCATCTGGATGATGCTCTTCATCATATGATTTTGTTTTAGGTAGTCCTGCGAGGAGCAGGCAGTTGGACTGAATGATCCTTATGGGTTCCTTCCAACTTGAGATATATTATGATTTTTTGATCTGGTCCAACCCCACTGTTCAAGCAGAAACAATGCTGCAGATACCAAGGTTAGAGAAGAAGGAGGGTGGGGAGGTGTCCAGGTGCTGGAGCAGAGATTCCCCTGCAACCTGTGGAGAAGACCATGGTGAAGCAGGTTGTCCTCCTGCAGCCTGTGGAGCACCAAGGTGAAGCAGATAGACACATTGTAGCCTATGGACGACCCCATGCCACAGCAGGTGGATGTGCCCTGAAGGAAGCTGCAGCTTGCAGAAAACCCAGGCAGGAGCGTGCTCCTGGCAGGAGCTGCGGCCTGTGGGGTACCCACGCTGGCACAGTCTGTTCCTAAATGACTGTAGACTGTGGAAAGGACCCATGCTGGAGCAGTTCATGAAGAACTGCAGCCCATGGGAAGGACCCATGTTAGAGTAGCTGATGTCCAATCTAAACATGTACACAGTTTCTAAAGAAAAAAAATCTTATATTCTGTACCAAGTTCAAAGTAAAAACACAAAGATATTTTTCTGATATATCTACAGCTATTCAATTCAATTGAAGAAAGACATCTCAGCTCATATTCCACCAGCAGTGTCAGTTACTAAGTAGTTCCAAAGGTTGAGTATGTGGAGCCAAAAGGAAGAGGAACTTAAACTTAATTTCCCTTTCCCCTTTTCTTTTTTTTTTTCTTTTTAAGTTGTAATGTGAATTTAAACATTTACAGTTAAATTCAGACACCATGGGATTAAAAGCAAATTTCCCACAGACTTCAACAGAATTTAATCATTCTCCTTACTTTACAATATGACTAGCAAATCTAGTTCAAGAATCACTAAAAAAGAATAAACAACTCTGCTCCTCCTGTGAAATATTAAAAGAGCTTTTTTCAAATGTTCAATGATTTATGAGGGAATTGATGACATCTGGCCTCCTACAGAGAACACTTCACTGGAAAACAAAAAAAAACCAATTCCACCACTACTGGTTATGTTGAGACTACTAAAAATATCATTCTTAAAAAGAAACCAGTCAGACTATGTATCCTGTTTATGAATCTGCATTCTGTAATATGAGTTTAGAAAGGAACATGTTGTAGCTATAGTGGCAGAAACACAAGCGAATTTTAATTCAGAAATGACATTACAACGAACAGTCTCACAGAGTCATTTTTACTTACAGAAAGCAGGACTACTATCTTGAAAATGATCACCCAATAGAAGTTGCACACTACATAAGTGTAACAACACTTATTCTTAGTAAAATATGTCATGTGACTGACATTGCCCGAAAGAATTTGGTTTCCTGTTTTTCTTATTCAGCCATAATAATTTCATACAAACTGCTGAAGCACTTCAAAAGGAATTTAAGACATCTAAAATAGAAGATATTATTTAACATACAGAGTTTTTCACACTAGGCTGATTTGTGTTTCTATTTATTAAGAAAAATAAGAATTTATAGAAAATAAGACTTTCTAGTGTCTGCAAGCTAATTAAAAATGTTGTCACATTTTAAAATATTACTACTAATGTAGTAAGCTTAAAGATAGCATACTAAAACCAGACTTTTCAAAGATATGCTTTGTTCCTTTTCCGTTCCTCAGACATGGAGGGAGGAGTGTAATGAGGGGGCTAAACCAGAAAGCCAAAAGATCCACAGCTATTTGCTCCAAATATCACAAACATGGAAGCTCATTGATGAGCAATTAACTTGCACATTCTCAGCTGTAGACTTTTCAAGCACTTCTGGCACTCAAAAGCCAGCCCTACTGTTCTGATTCCAAACTACTTTCATACAATTTCTGCGGCTGGCATCAAATGTGTGAAGTTTAATTTTATCAAAGGGCGTGGTTTGACAAATCTTACGTATGTTCAAAATCTCTCTTGTTTTCCATCTTCCTTTCTAATAAGAATATGAAAATTTCCTCCAATAGAAATATGTGACAGTAGTGAATCCCTGCTCCTATTTGACACTGCACTCCTTAGGAAAGTTAAATTTCAGTTTGGTTTAATACATTTTACTGCAGTTTTAATTCAGTTCATCTGGGCTCTGAGATGTAACCAATGTCTCAGACAAGAGATGGACTTTTAAAAAAACCTTAAGAGCTTTTGAAAAGAAGATTTATGGGGTTCAGTTTGCATAGAGCAGTGGTAGAATGAAATTCTTTTTACAGTGGCGCATAGTTAAAGATCAGTTAAATGATGCAGTAAATTACCAGTATGTTAGAGAATAATTATACATACAACAATTCAGAATATTTTTACAATGTAAACTTCAAACTAATAAAAAGAAATGTTCTTAACTACACTGCAATAGAAAATAACTACGTTAGCTCAGAGGCAGTCACAGAATAAATAGTCACTAAATGATGTATTTTAAAGACAGCTGCATGGCTGTAAGTCATGCAAAAGATAGTACTGAATTCAGATATATGTACATTATTAAACATAATTCTGGCATTCACAGTAGCCCATTAGACTTAGATAACTTTTTTCTGGATCTAAGTTCCCTGCTAAGAGTCAGAAAGTGTAACTTTTGTGATTTATTTTTATTATCTGTCTTCAACACATCCATAGCCTGTCAGTTAGTGATGTGCATTGCACTGTGCTGTTTGCATTAACAGTATCTATAGTGGTTAATAATTAATGAGTTCAGCCACAGGCATTTTCTGCAGTTTTCACCTTAGGCCCAGACTCTCCAGTTTTCTGCCAAGTTTCAGAAAGTTCACAAAAAAAGATGATCAATGTGCTTTCAGATGCTGAATACAGTAATCCTTATTTAGGCAGGTATATAGAATAAAATGTTCAACAATAGCCTACAAAATCCAGCTTTTACTTATTGGAGTCATGATTTATGCACACCTGACAACACGATATACAAACACTGGGTACATGCAGAATTCTGCAGAGAATGAAACTGAGTTATAGTTTGCACAACGTATTTTTGTTTATACAGATCCTGATTTTCAGATCAAAAGGAAGGGAGAAAATTTTTTCAGCTGCCTTTATTGCCATGCCAAAACCCTGGTCTCCAAGGCCTTGTATAAAGCTGAACTAGTCAATTTGTAATTAAATCTTATAGGATACAGCAGTGATATGTGTTACAGAAAAGGCATTTTATGGTCAGTAATCTTATTTGCAACTAACAGGATGATACAAAAGTCACAGTTCACAGAAGCTTTATGTCTGTTATTTTATGCTGGAATAATGCCGCACAAACCAATTAGCCAGTATCATAGTGTCACTGTGTATTTAAAGAAAAAACTGGATGTGGCAAAATGTCTCTGCTTTTTTCATATTTATAATGTCCTGTGTATTACTGGAACAGTAGTTTTACATTTCAAGGGTCAGTCTTGTGGGGTGCTAAGCAATAAATCTCATAAAGCACTTAGCTTATATATAATTAATATAGGATGGTATAACTCCCATTCTATAAATAAGAATTTTCTTACAGTTGCAAACAATGGCCACAGTTCCAGAAAAGCCAAAACTGCATAAAAACTATTAAAATTAAAGAAAAAAAGTCATTGCACCATAACAGCTCCAGTTAATGCATCCATTAAAGTGAATGAGCTTAGAGACTGCTATGTTTCTGACAGACTGCTGAATTAAGTCAGCAATGCACTGACCATAGCATGAAGGTTTTTCACATCCATGAGTGCTGGTAAGCATAGCTTTTTTCTTTTGTCTCTTTATTTGAAACAAAACTGATTCAGGAATACCACAGAAAAAGGAGGGGAAAATGGGAGAGGAAGAAGATTGAAGGACTAATGAAAGATTTGAAGGGGGATAAGTTTACTACCTTAAATTAAGCACAAAGTTCTGATTTCCAGAGGAGTGATGAATGTTTGTAAAGCAGACCTAGTATTTAAATCAGTGAGTAAGGATGCCACTGGATTCTCAGAAAGCCACAGATTCTTGCAAGTTCTACTAAAATGAAATTATAATATTCAGTTATATTTTTACAATGGCAAGTGGATTTCCCAAGATTATTAAACTAAAACCCCCAAAATTGTAGGAAACTTTTACATGGCAAATCTTTGTCCTGTGACTATATGACTTTCCTAGGAAGATGCAAAGATCTTCATGTTGTTGCATCCCTGTAAGTAATCTCAGTATGTAGAAAAAGAAGTTTCATCACATCTTCTGACTAGTAGTTCCTGTCTTTCTAATCAGTGTGGAGGACAGTATCAGTCTAAATCTGTAAATAAACTTCATTTGGATATTCAGATTGCCCCTCATTTCTCTTATCATGACGAGGGATTTACTTTAGGCTTCTATCAAAATAGCAACATATTTACATGACAATTTCTAATTATATTCTGCTATGATAGAGTTGTGACAGTTTTTTCCCTGTTAAATATTCAAGACTGTTTCAACTGGCTGACCATTTCAGTTTCACCTTTAAGCAAAACAGTAATTTTTATACGTTTACAAAAGACATCCAGGTATATTAGGGAATATTAAAGAAGCTTTGCAGCACTATATATATGGGCTTGTCACCAGAGGCAAACAAAACAAAAGTGGTTTTTAAACATGGAATTATGGAGGAGCAATTCTACTTCATTCAGCAGGAGGTTTATATCTTCATCTCTTTCTTTGCTTTAAAGAAAAATAAAAATATCAGGCTTAAAGAAGTAAACAAAATGGAAATATTGCTGTGGAATTACCAGACAGCTCATCTTCTTTCTGATAGCTTATGGACAAGAAGAAAATGGAAATCAATCAGTGAAACATGAATTTCTACAACTAGGGCTCAAAACTGTAATTTCCTAGACTACTACTGATGTTCTAAAGAGCTAAGAAAATCCTACATTTTTTTTCCTTAAGGAGTAATATAGTTACCACAGATTTCTTTGTCTTGTGCCTAGTTTTCTTTTGCTTTCCATTCATTACCTAGAGATGAACACAGCTGGTATAAGAAAATTTAACTAAGAATATAAAGAAACGTTGAATGAATGACACAAGCATTGAAAGAACATCTATTGTATTTAGGTGACACTTCCCAGATTTAAAATGTACATTAAAATGTTAGCCAAATATATTTTCATCTAAAGAGGGAAAATATTGTATGAATTACTGGGTACAGATCTTTTAGTATTCAGTAAGTTTAACGTCTTTAGCATTACATGCTCAAAAGTTGACTCACACAGAATATTTCATGTTTCTAAAGGAGGAAAAATGTTGGGTTTTCATGTGATGCCTTTTGCTGTTCAGTATTTGAAACTTATGGTTGACTTGCAATAGTGTTTAACTAGACATAAGTTTTAGTTTTGTGTTCTTGAAAAAGAAGAATTATGAATTTTAAGATTTTAAGAAGAATTTGGGGAAGAATTATGTCTCTATAAATGCTTTTAAATGTATGTGCTGTATTTGTCACCACTGCTTATTAGATATACACACAAGGTTGAAGTTCATTCTTTAAATCAGGAGGTGTGGAGGATTTTTCATTTAAATACAGTGAATTCTACATGATTGATCTAATAAGCTGACTTTCATAAAGCCTTAGTAAGTACTAATATCATAAAAATATCATTTAGCAGTGGAAGTGGTGAGGAAGGAGAGACAGGAATAATTCTTAATCCATACAGTGTAAAGTTTTCCATTTGGTCTACAACAAACTGGTCTTGTAAAGTGGAAAGAAACTAATTGCATTTGGTTTATGCTTCATCCCAGTATAGAACATTCGATTCTCAACTGAAAATAATGAATTGATTTCTGGACATATTTTGCAGCTATAAAGATTGTGAATAAAACATTTTAATATACCAGAAATATTGATTTTATGTTATCATTTATATGTCCTTTGTTGCATTAATTTAATATTACAAGTTGGGAAATGGCAGCAAAATGTACCAAAACATCTTTCTAATACCCACAGTAGGAGAAAGAAATTAATTTGCAACAAAAATATAGCTTGAGTTAATGCCCTTTATCCATTGCAAACATGCTAATAGACTTTTAGAAAAAAATGCATTATTTTAAAATCGCATGATTCTTTACTTTCAACATCAGGGATTCAGGAAGATTTTAGGACAGTCTTAGGCTTGAAAAAACCTCCACAAAAATAAGCCTGAGATTTATCTCTGTTGTCCAACAGCACTCTCCCCTGTCCCCCAAAAGAGGATCTAGTGACAAAACAAGAAATTTAATCTATCTTTAATATATAGTAATTACAACAAAAAGCTTTACTAACAGAAATTGAAAGACTTATTATGAATCTTGACACAAAAATCAGCAGTCATTCATTTGGTCTTATAGAAGCTACACATAAAATCTCCACAGAATGATAGTTGTCTACATTATATTAAATAATAATCAACTTTTCCAGAAAAAAAAATCTAGTGTGAAATCTCTAATTAGATGGAGATTTCAGCTGCCAAGATCTTGATAGAAACAGCCTGTATGAATCAAGCATGTTCCATCCAGTAGCGTGGTTCTGACGACCCCTGAATGTGACCTGCTCCCAGTGGAAAGCAATTTAATGCTCTACTGCACATAGAACAGTATATATGAATACAAAAAAACGAGATAAATTACTGGCAGGTACATCTGAATAGGACTGCTTCTTAGCCACTTATCTGTGGCCAGGCAAGCTTGTTTCACCTCAGTTTAAAAGATAAAGACACATGGCAGGCTGCCTCTGCAAGTTCTCATTAGGCAAACAGCCTCCATTGTCCATTAGTGGAAAAGTCTCCCTATTATTTAAGGAAATGTGACAGCAATGGAGGTGAAGTGAAAACTATCTGATGGCAGGAAATTCATCAGTGCATTACAAAGCTTTTTACCTTCTACAACTTTCACCAGCCTCTTTCTCTTTCCACTTTTTTATCTGACAGCTCAAATGCCCCAGGGTTGTAGCCATGGCAAAGGTCAAGAACATAACAGCAGGGCTATCAAATGAGGCTGTTTCAAGGGGAGAAGCTGCCAAACACAAAGAAGTTTATTGAGCACTAGACAAAGAGATGAGAGCCCACATCTCAGCAAATTTATCTTAGTAGCTGCACTGCTTTTGAAAAAATATTAAGAACCTTAAAAAAGATTTAGAACTTTTATTCACTCTCTGAAACCTAATAAAACTAGGAAATATTAAAATATCTGTTATAATATAAACATTAGAAAGCTTCATTTATGTTGGAAACCATTGTAAATATGCATAACTAATAAGTAGCCTGTCTTTTAAAAAACAACTATGTCAATCACAAACTATTAATTTAAAATATTCATAAATAATATATGGCTTATATCAGGCTTGCTTAGTGCATATACAAATGTGTGTTTTACTAAAGACTAAATCACTTCCATATGATGCTCAATTAAAAATAAACAGAAAATGTACTGTCTTGCTTCCTTTAATATAGACAAGGTTTGCAATGTTACAAATGTCAAGATGAAATCCAAGACTTTTTCTTATATTAACTTAATCCTGGAAAATTATCGCTTCAATTTTTCACAATCAGTGGTAGCAATAAGGTGAAGTTGAATTACCTTTCACAATGTCCAGTAGTGCTGTTATCAGGTTAAAGAACAGGTTGGGTGTCTGATTAGAAAACCCACAATGCAAATTCCTGCTGAAACAAAGAAGACAAAGACAGGATCTTAGCTTCCTATTCTGTCAAAATGTTAATCTTTACACGTATACATATTCAGTATGTGCAAGGAATAAAATAATTTTAAAAGTTTGAGATAGTTTCGGCATACGCATCCATTCAGATATGATTTTGACAATAGACAAAAGACGGTCTACTGTCAACATCTGGCTATTATTATGATGCGCACATCAAACAAAAACATACTCTAAAGCAAGTCACCCATTAACACTGTTAAGCTCAAACACCAATGGTTTTAGATAGATATATAGCTGTATCAACATTTTGCATTCTCCAGATTGTATATTAATGTATATGATTCAAGCAAGAATAGTTGTGGTGGATTGACCTTGGCAGGATAAATAGTTTTTATTTTTAAACTGTTTGTATATGACTAATTTTTCCATCTATTCCCCACCCATACAGATACCAATGCAATATGTTGCTGGATGAGATAAATATCATCATGTCTAGAGACCTCGGATTATTTTTTCTGATTTTCATTTTTAGATTTTATACACGTATTCAAGACTGAGTTAGGTGTTTAAGGTCGGAATCTTAGATGAAACATGAGGTATGTTCTGTTTTGAATATACATCTGTGTAGTTCTGTATTGTTATGACTGGTAGTTAAGGACAATGTCCAAGGAAGTATATACCACCATTCTATCTTTATCTATTCCACATTAAGAACATAATAACAATAGCAAACAATGCATAATTATATCTTTTTAAATTTGAAATATTGTCTTAAACTATTTCAGGCAAAATAGCTAATTTTGCAGAGAGAAACTGAATTCATTTATCTCAAAATTAATTAGCATGCATTGATTTCTACTGTATAATCTGCCAAACTGTTTATAATTTGTTACCTTAATTTTACATGTATATACTTCAACTTCTGCACGATTTAAATGGAACTTTTGGAAAAGCTAAAAAGGATAAGAAATAATTTAACCAGAGCAACCATTACTGCTAGTGATTGCTGAAATAATCTTATCAAGAAATAAAGTGCCTTAGACTCTACAATCACTGATAGCACTATGCAGATTGATTAGGCCTATCTGGTTGTAAAACTCCTTTTTGCATATGCACATTGCTTTCAGTGCCTTTATCTCATCTGCAATATCTTAAGAGACCTTTTTTTTTTCCTTTGTTTTTAAGAAATGTACTTGAATAAAATAATGTTGTAATGTATGCTTAGAGATTCTTAGAAATGTGCTTCAGACATTTCAATATTCTAAAACCAAAACATTCATCACAAAACTTATTTACCCTTGAGTTTCATGAATGTATTTTGGTAGTGCACATTTTATGTTAAGAGTAGACTAAAATGTGTTTAAAGAAAGGTAGATTATAAATGTATGTATGTGTTTGTGTTTGTACATATGCATGTATATACAGATACTTATATATCACTTGAAAAGATTATACATCTCTGAATTTGTTGCATAACACACCTTCTCCCATTACATAAACAAAATCCATTGTACTATGTTAATATTTTGGCAGCATTCCACACTAATAAAAGTAGGAAGTTATTTATTATATACATATCTGTACCTATGCCTAGCTCTACCTCTATTTTTCTATCTATCTCTATATATTTATATATATAAATACATAGGTATGTATATAATTAATTTCAACAAGATGTGGAAGAAGAGAGGGAATACTATCTCTCCCTTTTTCCTGTCGTCATTAACATGGCTCTGTATGGCATACTGCTTCCTCATCTGTAGTATATACACACTTACCCCAGTCATTGCAAGTACTATTACGTGCTTTGGAGATGTCTGATGTTAATCTCTTTGGGCCCCACTACTTGCTAATATAGATTAAGCTAATATGCCCTAATAACTCTTCAATGTGACCAATGGAGAATAAATAGCATGCAATATCACTGCCAGAGAACTTCACTTACAAGGATTTGAACATTTCCCCTTAAATCTTAGGTCACCAGAAGATAAGAAAACAGTGGACAAGACACCTTTTTCAAAGGTAGTCAGCAAAATGGGAACACCACCAAGCGAAGAACGGAGAAGCAAGCAAGGCTTGTACTTGGAAAGAGAACGTGATGAAAAAGAACAGGCAACAGTGAGGAGAGCTGCCATGGGACCTGGTCCCACCATCATGCTCAATGGAGGTGCTAAGGAAAAAGAAGCAAATGATCTATACAAAGAAAGCAGTGAGACTGACATACTGAACAGTCTTCAGAAGAAAAAGGAAATACAGTAAAAAGCACTAGCAGAATAAGTAAAGATATTTACAGGAACAAAAACAGTTTTAAAGAAAGTAAGTCTTGATAAGTGATATCTAAGGTGGTATAGGGTGAAGAAAAAAGGTGATGTATAATCTTCTAAGGTTGTTGCAAGAACTACATGTAGAGTAACCAGATCTAACCAGAGATAAATATAAAAGACATAACATATTAAATAGAAAGGATTCATATCTCTAGAATAATTAGAAAAAATTGTATTAATCAAAATCGAGGAAGGGGAGAAGTTCCATTTTGTGTCAAAGATTTCACACACAAAATTTCTTAAAACACTTAACAGCAAGTTCATAAACTGTAAAAATACTAAAAAAGACAGAATGCATAAAATAATACAAAATATAATCTACCAGTATTGGCCATATGAACCCAGATATAAAATTAGTTAAAGCATTTTAAATATGCTTATAAATATTTTAATGATCACCTTGTTTTTTAATTTGCAGGTAACTTGACACTTTTCACATTTAGTACTATTATTTAGCTCATTTGTGGCTTAATGTAGATCAATTAATATCTTTGAAGAGGTGATGCACAGCTTTAGCTAATACTCCATGAAAAATATTTTCCTATGTTGCAGCACATAGAAAAGAGATATGCAACTGTGATCACTGGCTGAAAAATCAACTTCTCAGTTAACTGGTTCAAGAATCAATGCACAATTGATTTATAGCAAGACTCTCAGCTTCACTGTAGACCTTGATAGGGAAAGATGAAATGAATACTTAGAAACATGAACTGGAACTTTTCCAATTAAATTCAGTGTGCTTATGACACATACAGTTTAGAGTGAAGAAACCCCTTATTAGAATGAATTCTCAGGAGCAGTGCCATGGCTACATGGGTCTTGCAGCAAACTAAGTTCTCTCCATTCAAGTGTCTATGTCTATGCCAATGACCTCAGCTCCTCTCATTCTCAAGCTTACCCCCAAATAAAAGTAAAAAATTTAGTTACTGCCAAAGGTCATAATAAAAACATAACACACTCAGCTAGCCTTTTAAAAGTAGAATTAAATTTTGATAATAGGGAGGTAAGTCACCCTTCCCTTGCTTGTTGTGAGACAGTTTTTCTTGTGACCAGAAACTACACCTATACCCGGCCCATTCAGCTTCAGCTACTCAGCACAGCAGAGGTATTCAGCCTGCTCCAGTGCGTATCATAGCCTAACATTGAACAGTTAGGCATGGTGCTTTAAAAAAGATGTCTTTAGAAGACTGGAAGTGCAAAACATAAGCACATTTTAGAATTTCTATGTATATCACCAGTTCAGTAAAAATACTCAGATTGTGTCTTGTAGGCACTTAGAGAACCATGTTACAATAATTACATAAATTATATCCAATATAGTCTTATGGTCCAATACTTATCTGGTTGACCTTGCATGGCTGCCAGATGACCTCCCAGCTGCTCTCTCAGTCCCCTTGGTCAACAGGACAGGGAGAGAAAATAGGATGGAAAAGCTTCTGGGTCAAGGTAAAGATAGGGAGCTCACCCATTACCATCATGGCCAAAACAGACTCAACTTGGGGAAAATTAATTTGATGTATTGCCAATTAAAAATAGAGTATGATGATGAGAAACAAAGGCAAAACCTAAAATACCTTCCCCCTACATTCTCCTTTTTCCCAGGCTCAACTTTATTCCATCATTCCCAACTCCTCTACGCATCCCACACCCCCAAGCGGTGCAGGGGAAAGGGGAATGGGGGATGAATCCAAAACAGTTCCTCTCTGCCGCTCTGTCCTCCTCACACTTTTCCTCTGCTCTGGCATGGGGTCCTCCATGGGCTGCAGTGTGGATATCTGCTCCACCACGGCCCTCTCACATGGGCTGCCAGGGAATTTCAGCTCCAGCACCTGGGGCACCTTGGTGTTCACAGGGCTGTTTCTCACAATTTTTTTCCCCAGTCCACTCTCTGTGTGGCATTTCACCCTTTCTTAAATGCATTTTTCCAGAGGCACCACCATCTTGTCTGAGGGGCTCAGCTCCTATTAGGGTTGTATGAAACATATAACAATATATAAACCAAGATAAAATCTAACTTTGATGAATTTAAGGTATTGCAGGAAGTCACACAACCCTCTGCTTAGCAGAACTGCATTTCATACCTAGGAAAAAGATCTTTAGCTTTCCTTTAAAAATAAAAGCATAATTTTATAATTGAAAACCATAAGTAAAAATTAAAAATAAAACAAACAAAACTCCCAAAATATATTTCTGGGATTGAAAGGAAGGAAACTAGACTCTGTGCATTTGGAAAAGGATTAAAAAAGACATTCAGTAAGAAGTATTTTATCTGTGGAAAAAAGCCAATGGGCTAGATTAATTTTCTTAAGGATCTATATGAGGAGGTAACAAGAACATCATGTTCAGTAACTTTGATAGTTTGTTGAAAATTAACCTGCATGAGCTAATAATTCATGGATGCATGTCACTGTCACTGTAACTGTCACTGTCCGTGATAGGTGAACATGCTTGTTATGATACATACTGTATCCACCTGCAAGAGGGAGTTACGTCATGAATTTTTTTTTAATATCAAATAAATGGCTGCTCATATTTCAGTTTCAAAGGTCTGACTCTTATGGACAAACATACTAGAAGCCTGTGACAACAAACCGAACTGAAGCTTTGTGATGATGTTATTCAGTGTCTCAGGGACCAAAAACAACAACAAAAAATTGAGCATATATATCTGTTAAGAAACATTATTGTGGCCTCCATCTTTAATACAAGACACCCTTGTGAGTATCTTGTAAAATCCTGAAAGTGCTAAAAGAGATGAGAAGGAGGTCTGTAAGTTGTGAAGAAGCATAACTACATTTCTCATTCACATGAAGTAAATTCTAATATAAACTTAAAACATCTCAATTTCAAGGATCAAAAAATAGTTGAGACAATTCTAAGAAATCAAACCAAAAAGCAGCAAATTAGTTAAACTACATAACCTTTACTGTCTCAGGCAACTTATACTGCTGTTATCTTAATGAGGAAGATATTTCAGCTTCAGATAAAGCCGTACGGTCAGCCAGAATGATGCTTATTGTTACATCACTTTTTTTAGTCTTCCACATCTGAATATAAGATTGGGAAGAATGACTGAAGAATAGCATTTCTCACACAAGAAAGTAGGTGAAATATAGGCCTTCCTCTCCTGATTTCATTGTTCGAATTCGAAAGACGTAGAACAGAACAATGGGCTGTTCATTTTTGCTAAAATCATGGTTCAAAGATAGATCAGCCTAATCAGTCTAAGCCTATGACAAGAAACTTGATAGTCTTAAAACGATGAGAGAAATTACTTCTGGCAGAAGATACCAAAGTGGGTGATTAGCCTAACAATAGTTAGCACAGTAGTTTCCTTAGGCTTATCTGTAAAATAAAATAACCATTCCTTTGATGCAATGCTGTAATAACTGAATAACTGTTAAAAAAATACTTTAGCTTGACTATTTAAAATAATATAGATTTATTAAAAATGTCAATCTACAGCAATTCCCAATATCTATTAGGGAGACTTCCCCAACGTTCCACTCATTTCGGTGCCCTCACAGGAAATGGAAATGCATACATACCCAGTTGAACTTTCATGATTATGCAGTGATCTTCTTATTTAATGCTATGCACAACAGGGATTAGATACTCTCTCCCTAAAGGTTTAAAACACAATTCTGATACTGTGTCTACTTTCACAAGTAGTGTGATGATTACAAGTGGATTAGCAGGTCAAGGCAATGAAGACCCTACAGCTACATTATGCACACTTGGATGGGAAGGTTTATATGGCACTACAGTTAGTCTGACCATCTGGACTAAACTCAATCAGTGCCAGATTGCTGCAAGGGCCAGCATCTCCCTCCGGGCTGGGGGTTGGGAGCAGTGGAGGGACCCCATGGGGGGCAGCAGGGCAAGTTCTGGCAGACAGAGCTGGACCCACTTCCCCAGCCAGGAACAAGGCAATCAGCAGGCACTGGGGCAGCCCCACCCCCAGGCATTGGGCAGCTCCATAGGGAGGGTCAGGATGTGGCTCGGTGAGGGGAACCAGTGTCTGATACAGCCCTGGGATGGCTGCCCAGGGCTGTGGGGATGGAGCCAGGCTGAGGCTGGGCCAGGCCATCAGCCCGCATGTGGACTGATGTGAAACATTTTTTTCTCACAACCACAGATAAAACCACACTGAACCTTTGGTGAGCCCAACAGAGAGAAGTCAGCAAAGAAAGAAGCAAAAAGGGAAAATGAAAAAAAAAAAAGAAAATGAAAGGGGTTCAGTGACAAAATACAGCAGCCAAGGAAAAGGCAAGGAAAACAGGAAATGATATCAAGACAAGACAAAATCCCTCTGGAATATGAAAGAATGAGCTGTAAAACCTGAGGGCTGGTGGTTGCCAGCAAATGATAAAGCACAAATTAGTTTTGTCTTCTAATATAGCATTTCAGGTATGACAAGAGTTCTCAGTAGTTTGAAAACTTTCTTTGAGTATGAGTGCTTGGTAGGCACTGAAGTAAGTGGCACAACCCGACTTACTATTTTGGAGTCTCATATCTGCACTACAAGAAAGCATGTGGTGCTCAGCTGGAGTGGATTTTCCAGTTTACTTTCATCTGAAAGGTATCTTGTTTATATACACTTTGCAGTCAAAACCAATCACAATAAATGAGGAGGATCAGGGGGTTTGTTTCAGAAGTGTGTTACTGCTCCAAACTAAAATGCTAATGAAAATTCATCTTCTGTCAAATATAAATGTGGGGAAAACTAGTAGAAACATGCTTTCATCAAGATGACTTTTCTCTACTTTTCTGTTGCAGGTCAGTTCCTAGAGAAGCTATGAACTCTGCTCATCTTCTAACAGCACAGAACTTCCAAATTATATTCAAATATTGGCAGCACATACTGGCTCAAAGTTATGAAATTTGGAGAGCACAGGCAAAGGATATTCAAAACCGTCAGACCTTAAAGCAATGTACTGGTTACTGTCTTATCAGATACTATAAAACTAGATCATTTAAGTTCAGAATGAGATAAATACAAAGGGACATAGTTTACCTCAGGTCCACTAAAGAAGAAATAATTGATCAACCAGATAGGAAAATTGCAAAATGCACACACTAAATGCAGTAACTTTAAAATAAACAGACTTATCCAAATAGTGATATATCTCCTACTGTCCACCTTTGCTATTACCCAGTTTAATGTCAGCAGTGTATTATTTATGAAGAAATATGTCATGATAAGCAGTATACATAGTTCTATTGCCAGATACTGAAACAATGAAGAAAAATTACTGTTTTCTATTTCCCTTTTTCTTTCTTTCTTTCAACTCCCTGTTAACTGACCAAGATTTTATAAAGATAGTAATTTTTAAAAATGTCAGTTGGTTAAACCAAAACCACACAGCTCTAAAACTAGTGATGTCTGAACTCCAGCCATTTTGGTTTTGTAGTGATTCAGTAAGAAAAAAAACCTCTGTCTGTTTTATATCAATTCAGAAAAATGTGCAATTAGCTGAATGTGAGACAGTTCTCTTGTCCTGAAAAAAATTATGCAGTTATCTAAGGAAGAGCAGACACATTACTCCCTCCCAGTAAATCAAAGTTTCTGAATGCAGCAAAACAAGACCACACACAAATATCTACATTCTTGTACCAAATTAGGAGCAATCTCATAAATATAACAAAGACAGTGTGGGTTTTTTGAGTATGTCATTCTCATAGTTCTCTTACAGAAATTATAGCTTGAAAAAACATACACTGCCTATTTAAATTCTTGAGGTTACTTTACTTTACTTCAGTTCCTGTCTGCAAACCTTCTGTTATGTTCCTCTGTACAACAGTTAAGTATATTTTGCATTTTGTTCCAAAGGTTTAAACAATAACCAACATTCCACTTTATGTACATTTGAAAAGTATTTTGCAATGAAAGGTGCTTTGAACATGTGAAATAATATACAGGTGACTGTCTGAAATGAGTTTTGGAAGACAAAAGAAATTAAAAGAATCAATAAGGTCATCGTGCATTTCCTGATCAGAAACAGAAAGCAGAACATGTTTTCTATTACTGTCTCCATTATCCTTATTATTTCCAATGACCCCCTCATTTATTAGTTATGAAGTTTAACAAAAACTTAGCATAATTTAAAATTGTAATGTTGAGTGAAAACTGATCCACAAGTGTCTTTTATTACATTACCACTAATATATTTAAAAATCTATTTTTCCATGCAACACAATCCTTGTAATAAGCCTTGGTGTCCTGAAGGGAACAATACTGGTGCTTTGTGCTTTCTGCTGCATCTGTGAGGATCTTTAGAAAGCCTTATCATTGTAACAAAAAAATGCTCCACAAACTTCAATTAATTAATTCTTACTAAACTCTGCCAAATTCGGTAATAATAATATTCCTAGTTTATATGTTAGGAAAGAAATTGTCCAGACCATGATAAAATTTGAAACAAAATCTTATTTTTCTGAATCTCAAAAATATTTTCTTTATTGCTTACCTGTAAAATGCAAGGAATTTTTGTAATACAGGGATTATATGTAGCTATATGTACTATCTGTTCTTGTACAGTACTATCTCTTCTGTTCAGATTTCCAATGGCCAAAGCAGGATGCACTTTTAGAAATACTACCGAGGAAATTATTACAGCTAGTTATATGGAGAAGGTGGAGTGAAAAATGTCAATAATTACACTTTTATAGATACCAAGAAAGCTTGCAAGTTCAGTTCAAATGCTCAGCTTGAAAAATATATATATGTTTAGAGACACTACAAGTATTCTAATGTTAAGTATTTTACTTTGTCCATTAACAAACTGAACATCTGTCCTTTTCTTTAATTTGGAATATCTTTTAATTTTTAATTTATTTTTAATATTTAAAATGTGTTAGATTATATTTAGATCACAAATAAATAAAACAAAATAAGCATATATTATTTTTTCTGTTCTTCCCCAGAGCTATCAGCAAGTTGATATTTATTAGATATCAGCAGAACTAGCCCCAAAAATTCAAGAAAAACACCTACTTGGACAGCTCTATCAAGCAGAAAGCTTCATACCTTGTGAGATGCCCTTTTTAAGGGATGGAAAGAATTTATATCATCTAATGATTCACCTTTCTCCTAACCCTTTTATTTACTGGCAAGGAATAGTAAAAAAAAATAATTATGGCTAAAACATATGAGTCTCAGCTGTAAAACAGATTACGCATTGCGGAAAATATGAAGAGCTACTTCTGCTGGTCTTACTCATGTTCAGTACTTTTATCACACCAGTGATAATATTAAGGTCGTGTTAGTACTCAGCATGTAATGTTGGTAAGATCACACACTAAATAAATTACATGCATAGAATTTCTTCATGAATTGCATGTACTACAGAACACAGGAAAATTTCCTCATACAAAGATCTTCCTTTTCAGTTGCAATAGGAAAAAACCAGGATGACTAGTAAGCAGATGAATTAGGCAAAACATCATTTAAGAAAATTTTCTCAACCTTATTTTCATTTTTATGTATGAAACACTTGAAAATTGAAGTGATCTGAACAGCCAAAATCACCCAGAACACAACCTAAATTTTAATGTGATTCTGAGAATGGTGGTGAAGTGTCTAAACTCAGATTCAGGCCTCAAAGTTGCTATTTAATGTACTTGGAATGCATGGAATTCAACATAAAATAAATTTTTAAATTGTGGTCAAAACAGGGAATTAAAACAAGAAGACATGAATGAGTTCTAGGATTTGGGGTAGACATTTTTTTTGTTTTCTGTATTTTTTCTGGTTTTAACAACACCCCAGTTAAAAGCATGTGCCCAAGAAATAGGAACCCAGTTTTCCAACCCTTCTCTACCTGAAGCACTCTAGTGCCCTAATAACATATTGGGTCTTTGCCCTAAAAAAATCATCAGATTAAGCTGGGATATATTTACAGTAACTGGGAACCATGTGTTTGAACTCGCTGTAATTTAAGATTAGGAGACTTTCTTAACTCTTTCTGTGCAGGTGCTCTGAAGTGATTTAAAAAGAGATATCATTCACTTTTTTGAGAACTACTTCTGCTTTCCAAGTAAGGAAATGCCTACTTTGCAGCCTGGGGTTAATCACCTCTTTAGACAAACTCTTGTGCTTAATGTCTCTAATTAATTAACTCCAGGCAGATCCTAATGGGAATATTAGGTACCTAGACTCTCATTACAACAGAGAGAGGTAGAGTATTTGGTCTTCAAACTGTTTTGCAAAGGAGGTTAGTTCACAGATAGAGGCTATTGCCTGCCTACAATGAACACCTGCTTGCTAACAGAGTATAAAGATCCCTAATGCCCAAATTTTGGAGCCTTAAAGAGGATATGGCTCCCCTTATAATCTTCAAAACTGAGAAAATTTAACATTTTCATATTGAATCGGCTGTACTTTTTAAAAATGTCAAAAATCTTCACACACAAATCAGATTAATTCTGCAAATGTAGTGGATGCACAAAAAGATTCCTGGACATCCAATCCCATGCAAATTTACTCGTAGAATTTCAGCCAAGCTGATGGAATATACAGATTTCTCTATATTATAAACAATTGTTCAAAACCCTCAAAAATTGCTAAACAAGATTTACAGATACTAAGAGAAAATATGAGTAGGTAATTCCGAGATAATGACTATATTTCTGTAAGTCATTGACACATTGTGAGAAATGCAACTCTTTTTCTGAAAAATGAGAATGTTGTAAATTACTTAAAGGCACATTTTGTGAGTTTTAACTCATATAATAAACTTTTAAAATTCTATATTCATATCGCAGATGGAAGAGAAAGAATTCTTAAGTCTCAAAGCTTACTGGACATGTAGAGGTTAAAAAAAAAAAAAGAAAAGAAAGACCTGAATAATGCTTCAGAACGGCGATGCTATAGTGAAACATACATTAAATATAATGAGGTACTGAGATACTGCAAGTAAAAATATAGGTGCTTTGCAAAGATGGTCTTTTTTGTTTAAATTGAAAAAGCTTTAGTTGTTCCTTCAGTATAATGTAGAGAAAAAACCAATAGGCCTTATGGTCATATTCCATAGGGCAGATTGTCAACCCAAACATAAGTAAAATTTTGCAAATGTAAATTTTGGATATTATGATGAAAAAGCACATAGTAATGAGACAAAATGCTTTGACTGAGCTAACAGAGAGTGCTGTGGCCAGGTTGAAAGGAAGCTTTTCCACTCAGGTGCAGTTCAGGCTTTCTAGCATTCCTTTAGTTGTGACATTGTAACAAAGGCCTTCCTTAAGAGATGTTATAAGTGGCCACCACCTCCTGTGGACTTGGGACTAGGGGTTCCTCCTGCCTGGCTGCTGAAGCCCAGAGTGGTGCACGCGCGTGCAAACACACACACACGACAGTGACATGGTTGGCCACACACAGAGACACAGACAAGGCACTGCCTTCAAACAGCTGCAACATATAACGCTACCAGGACTCACCTAAACATAAGTGTAGGCAACCCTCCTCCTCTTCAGCTGGCAGAGGCAGAAGTTCACTAGGAAAAGCACGCACTCATGTACCACTCCCTGAGTTCACAAGCACACACACATTTGTGGATCCCTCAAGTATCAGCATGGCCCCCCTGTCTGTCCAACACACCTACCCAGATACTGCGTCCTCTTATCCAGTTCATGGTCATGAGTCTTCCACTCACCAGCCAGCCCACCTTGGCGCTCACTAGCAAATAGACACATGCATACACAGACTCATCTCACTGGCACCCCTCATTTGTGGGTCCCCTCACATACTAGCATGGACCCTCTGCCCACCTGATACCCCTGCCCAGACCTTGGGACTACAGCTTACCAGCTAGTCCTGCTTGAAGTTTGCTAGCAAATTACACATACACGTCATGCACACACACAGGTTTAGAGAAGATAAAGATACTTGCCCCACCAGCAGCCAGCACCAGACACATGGGCTGTGACCCACAGTTCCACTTTTGCCACCAGCACTGAGCCCCTCACTTGCCCCAGTCGCTCCAGTCCCTTGCAGTAGCTGGTTTTCGGGACATACATTGTTCTGTCCCCTGATGCTGGTGGTCAAGACCCTCACCCATTCCAGTTACTGGCACTGAGACCCCTACTAGCTCCAGTAGTTGACACTACTGGGGCGCCTACACCCTGGTCAGACTCTAGTTGCTGACGCCAAATCCACTCAAGCTCACCTCGCCGGTAGCTGGCACTTAATCTTTACAGCACTCACGTGCACAGGACAGAGGGTGAGATTACATGGAAAGAGTTAAGAAAGGATTTAACAAGAAGATAGGACAGATGACCAGAGGCAGGGCTTGGTCAGACAAGTGTACTAACTTGCAACGTTTGACATGCAATTGGCACCTTTTATATCCCTGTCTGTCTATTACCCTCCTTGTTCCTCCCTGATCCCCTTCCCCTGAATATTCCTTAATAAGCTTTGCAGTCTCACGGACCCCCTTGAAAATCCCAAAACCTCATGTTCATCTTGTTTTCCCTTTCTTATCAGTTGCAAAGACCAAATACCATTCTCTAAAGCTGTGCCTGGGGTTTTTTAATGGTCCACCAATTAGTGACTGGAGCCTTTTGGTCTTTGCCATTGACTCTGTTATCTCTTGTTGTCTAATAGGTTTATGTCTCCCTGTGTTCTTATTTATCACTGCTCCATTTACTTATTACCCCCTTTTGCATTGAAAAGGTCCTTAATTATTGGATGACCTTGATGAAGCAGATGCTTTCACCTTTAACATAAATTTACAGCCTTATTTACTGATTTCCAGATTACCCATCTGCCATTTTGACTTCCACCTCTGATAATGATGCTCAACAAGGAGCCGCCAAAGGAAAATAATTTTTCTTTGCAGCTGAAAAGCCAATTGCACCTGTCTCTTTTTGAACAACTAGGCAGCATTCCCACCCCCCCACCCCCCCTCGTTATTGGTTTATAGCCTCTCTTCTCTCTGTTTTCATAGCATACAGTCATAGAATCATAGAATCACAGAATTGTTTAGGTTGGAAGAAACCTTCAAGATCATCAATTCCAACTATTAACCTAGCACTGCCAAGTCCACCGCTAAAACATGTCCCTAAGCACCACATTTACAGGTCTTTTAAATACCTCCAGGGATGGTGACTCAACCACTTCCCTAGGCAGCCTGTTCCAATGCTTGACAACCCTTTTAGTGAAGACATTTTTCCTAATATCCAATCTAAACCTCCCCTGGCACAACTTGAGGCCATTTCCTCTTGTCTTATCGCTTGTTACTTGAGAGAAGAGACCAACACCCACCTCACCACAACCTCCTTTCCTGCTTATAGAATATTTTGTCTGCCTCTTCATCCTGGTTGGGTGGTCTATAACAGACTCCCACCATAATATCCACCTTGTTGGCCTTCCCCCTGATGCTTACCTGTAAACAATCAACCCTATCGTCACCATCTTTAAGCTCTAGACAATCAAAACACTCCCTAACATACAGGGCTACCCCACCACCTCTCCTGCCTTGCCTATCCCTTCTGAAGAGTTTATAGCCATCCATTTCAGCACTCCAGTTGTGCAAGTCATCCCACCATGTTTCCATGATGACAATTATATCATAGTTTCCCTGCTGCACAAGGGCTTTCAGCTCCTCCTGTTCGTTGCCCATGCTGTGTGCGTCGGTGTAGGTGCAATTCAGTTGGACTATTGATCCTGCCAGCTTTTTGGGAGCAGAAGCCCTAATTCCTATGTGACCATTCACAAGTGCTTCCGTGGTTTCTAACACATCAAAAACCCTTCTGTCTTTGCTGCTGCATGGATCTCCATTCTCTACCTCCACTGAGATGGCAGACCAAAGGATCTTGCTAGCGCACTGTCCCTTAAACATTGGTGTGCGACCCCCAGGCTTACCTCTAGTGAGTCTGACTTTATCCCTTTCCCCCTTCAAGTCTAGTTTAAAGCTCTTTCAATGAGCCCTGCTAACTCCTGTGCAAAAATCCTTTTGCCCCTTTGAGATGGGTGTACCCCATCTGTTGCCAGTAGGCCTGGTGTCATATAAACCGACCCATAATCAAAAAACCTAAAATTCTGCCAGTGACACTAGGCTCATAGCCAGGTATTGATCTGCTGGCTCTTCCTGTTTCTTCCCTCATCATTCCCTGTAACTGGAAGGATAGAGAAGACTACTTGTGCTCCTGATCCCTTAACCAGTTGTCCCAAGGCCTTGAAGTCCCTCTTGATTGCCCTCAGACTTCTAGTTGCAACTCCATTGCTGCCTACCTGAAAAATCAATGACAGATAATAATCTGAGGGCCGTACCAGGGTAGGAAGCTTTCTCTTCACATCGTTAACCCAGGCCCCAGGGAGGCAGCAGACTTCCCTAAGAAGTGGGTCTGGCCTGCATATTGGGCCTTCTGTTCCCTTTAGAAGGGAGTCTCCTGTGACAATGACCCGTCTTTTTTTCTTTGTGGAAATGATTTTGATGCAGGGCGTAGGCCAACTTAACCTTGGCGATACCTCCAAGCTAGATGAACCACCGTCCTCGTTATTGTTCAGTTCCACTTGCAGAGCCTCATACCTATTATGCAAGGGCAGTCATACTGTCTGTTCATGTTTCAATCTGTAATGCAAACACTGGCATTCATCATTGGCTAACTTCTTTGAAAAAACATTTTTCTCTATTTCTACAGGAATTTTCTTATATACCGTTAGCTAGGTAACACCTATTGGGTGCCAAAGGGTCAGACTTAACAATTTCATATTGAAGACCTTTGTTCTCACTAGAAAAGTTTTAAACAAGCCAGTTTCTGCCTACAGTCCTTTATGTTTTTTTCCCTTCACATGTGCCAGCCATATGGTCACTTAACAAACCCCTTTTTTACCTTATCTCACCTGGACTTTGTATCCCCTTTCTGCATCCAACACTTCCGCTTGAAATGTCCTTCACTGTTTGTTGGCACTATTTTTTATCCAATACTCTCTCAAATTATCTTAGCTTTCTGTTTTTTCTTTCCAACAGAAAAGAACTTTAGAGAATGCCATATTCAGTCCATGAGCCAATGCAACAAAACACACTTTGCAGAAAATATATCTTGATTTGGTTATCTTCCAGCAGACTATTATTTTTTCTTTTAACACTGCATTTTACACTGCACCCCAACTTCATTTTACAAGAAAGCCATTTCCCTCATTAATTTGACAAATCAGTCTTGAAATAATGCTTTTAATTACTCTGTTTGAAAGAACAAAAAATAAAATTTCTTTTTCTTATAACACTGTAGAAGCAACACAATGAACAGAAGCAAAAGAAAAGCAAAATCACTGAGACATAGTTTATATAAGGAGGTAACTGTACAACCAGCTAGAATGTCAATTTCTATTAGTAATTGTAAAAATGTCCCTGAGTAAGGTATTTTGAAATTCATATCTTAAGTTACTATACAATGATTTCTTTTGTTGATATGCCCCAATTTCGTATCTTTGCTTAGGGAAAGGTCCAGGGCTTTCTTTGCTTTGTTTTAACATCAAGACAGCTACCACAAGTATGCTAGCTCAATGGAACAGCCATATTAGCTCATTACTACGTCTGGGAGAAGGAAAAGAAATTATGTACCCTGATCCTTTTGTTGTTTCCTACAATCGTGGTCCTATCCATCCCATTGGACTTCCATTAATAGAGCACAACACCCATGTGGGGGAGTATACCCAAGTTCTCTCTATGGCATCCCAAGTGTAAACAGTTGTGGAAATTGCACCCAATGTCAAATGGATTACAGGTCATATTCACAGCTGGAAGTGTGAATATAAGTGTTCCTATAGAACTGGAATTTGAAAAAAGTTTGCTCTTCATTTATTATTTTTTGAGGTGGAGGAGTAAACCTAATAACTCTAATAAGGGAATATTCTGGTCACACATATTATTTTATTCCATATTCTAATTCCAATTATAATGTACACAAACATTATTTAGTACACACAATTTAATATTCTTACAAATGAAGCAAGTTACTCAAGTCAATTAATATAGTATATTCAGCAGTCTTACAGTCAAAAATTATATAAACTCCCTGATTCACAAATATTGCCTAAAATTTTGGCAAAATTATGAACTGAAGAGCCATAAAGAAAAGACAAATTATGTGTAATTTTGTTAATATTATTTATTTCCCTTTAAAATGATGTCAGCAATTGCATGAGTATCAATTGCATGAGTAGTTTTCTTATTTAAAGTATGTGGTTTTAAATGTTGCACACTGCTTAATATAAATAGTATAGATTTTTTATATAACTCTCTAAATTTGTATAATCCCATTTCCAAATTAAAACTGTAAATCTCTCTCTTTATTGATCCCTTTGTAACATGAATATCTTCAAATCAACCAGAAGTCATAGCAATGAAATACTCAGACTCAGGCTAGTGATTTTCATACTACAAAAACTGTGTGTTTGTCAAAGCCTGTTCTTGACCTTTTCACAGATGAAGTGTGTCAATATCAAGGAACTTCTAAAGACTACCAATTTTAATGTCAAGCAATGGTCTCCAATTCATGACAATGCCAAGTTACTAGAAACAATATTACATCTTCTATTCATGTAATCAGGAATTTGAATCATAATTTTCCTAGGAACAACAGTTACTGTGTAATCTGAGTAACTGCTGTTATTTTTTTAAGTTTTCAATTTAAGAACTTGGAAGAATACTCTGATCTTTATTTACAAATAATCCATTAATAAAAAAACACAGTAATGAGAGATGTAGTAAAAATCCATTTAGCTAATCCTTCCACAATTCTGACATTGTTAATAAAAGCCATCAATTTCTTATCTAAGATATTAACTAAGTAACAATAATAAAAAAAGTTCAGCAGTTGGTAATAGTGCTCTATTACCAGATCAGCATAATGATTTTCTCTAGCCGTGAAAGAAAAAGTGAATCACTAGAGTAAAGGAAATCCATTCATTACATAAAGATGAATAGAGTTAATCCTAACATACTCCTTCATCAAGTGCTACAAATACTCATCTCAAATCTGGATTGACTGCACATGGACTGACTACTGACTGTAAAACAACTGAGCTCACAACACTGTCTCAGTATGTAGAAACCCACATGCTTTAAATAAATGACAAAATCAACACCAGTTCTTGAATCTGCTGAACTGTTTTTAATCAAATATATTTATAGTATTTACAACTTTAATTATTTGTACATCCCCCTTTAATGAAATACATATATGCTCTAGGTGATATCTGTTCTAGGAAAACATAACATCCTTCTATTTATTCAGTGTAACATTAAAAAGATGAAAAGAAAAGAATCTTACTTAAAGTCTGTATATTTTTATGTAAGAGAAATTGAGTTTAGAATTTTTTGCTTTTGAAATAAAATGCTTATAAATTTCTATAAACCATAAATAATTTAGCATCACTGTTGTAAGTGAAGTTGTATGGGGAAAGAAAAACAAGATTGAAAAGAGTTAAAAATTGGGAACTCTGCAAATATTTCTTAATGCAACATTAAAACAAAGTAACAAAAAGATAGAATTAAAAACATTTGTCCTGAAATGTATTGTTTTCAACTCTTAGTGGCATTTTAGTAACTTAATTATTTAAGTTAATTGAAAATTTAAAACAAAAATAAGTTTTGAAAAAAATAACCTCCATATAAAATGGGGCATTTGGACAATGTATGTCAATACATAAAGGACGTAGTGTTATACAGCTTTCTGGAGTCAAACAGAAAGTTTATTTACAAAGCTTGACTGAAATTTTCAATACAGAGGAGAATATTTAAATGCATAATTCATGTTATCTTTAAAGAACAGTTAAGATTTCATCCTTCTAAATGCTTCTCCTAAAGTATTTCATCCTTCTAAATGCTTCTCCTAAAGTATTGTGTACTACTTAATGAACAAAGCAAATATTACTATAGAACTTAGCTAAGGAAAGAAAATATTTTATGTTGCTGTTTGTTCATTGATCAAAATGGCAACACAGGCAAGCTGAGGAAACTGGAAAACCTTGTGTGGGAGGTGAGAAGGAGCTTTTGATCATCTGAATTCTATAATCTCTTGCAAAGATGGCTCACAGAGGAGATAAAAGCTTACAGCCATGAATTAAGCATAAGGAGCAAAGTAGTCAGCAGGGACTTTTGCTGTCCTCTTTCTAAGATCGTAGCAGAAGAAAATGCACACCAGTACCAAGTCTGGCAAGACCTCTTTTTGGTCTGAAATATTCTTGATCACGTTGTAAGAAGGCCACTCAACACAGATATACAGTTGTTTTCCTGCTCTGTCTTTAGGGATCTGGAACAAACACCAACTTTCCTTTCTTCCAAGCGGCCAACCTCTAACAGGTCTGACAGCAAGGGAAACCTTTGTACAGGCTGCAAAATGCTAAAAAATTATGCCACGGCACAAAAGTTGAAGCAGGATTTAGATGTGTAACTTTGAACTTTTAGCATTTGAAAAGTACACTGGGCTTTTTGCTTTATTCAGAGCATGGCAACTATAAAACCTCTATAAAGTAATTGGATTTTTTTCCCCTTGAAAGATACCATAATTGTAAATAGGGTTTCTCCATACCTGAGACAAGTGAAGTCAGACATGCTAGGATTCTGTATTTATGCTTTTGAACTAGGCTGTAATCACTCCAGTTATTTGCAAAGCTTTACAATG
>VYZW01005014.1:55343-65714 GCA_013401315.1 Balaeniceps rex
GGGTGGGTGGGGTGTCAGACACTAATATTCTCATTCACTGAATTACTGCTGCATAGTAATGTATCAGAAAAAAACCTGTATTCACTAATATAATTCTTTTATGTTCTTAAGCATCAGATTGTCATTTTTTTTATGGATCTTACCTATAAAACAAGGTAAGAAAGCACAGTCACTTACTTCTGGTGGGTTTTAAAAAGTTAAATTGTACATTTTCATTGAATAATGATGCTTTCTTTAGGGATTTATATTGGTAGCTGGGCAATTTTCTTGGTACAGTGCCAATCATTATTTGTAAGTGGATGAAATTGCATTTTGTCTCTTTCAGTTCAAACAGTAAGAATAAAGGATTCAACTCTATCACCATTTATTCTGTATGCAGCCAATTTATGACAGATTTTTGTTTTCCATCTTCATTCTCTTTCTCTCATTATAGAATAGGTCTGTGATTGTTCTTTTTACATAGGGTTTTCCAAAGTGCTATACAAGTACCACGTAAGTGTCATAATTAAGATTTATTTCTAACAAAGCAAAATTGAATTACCATTAAGAGAAGTGTATAGAGCTTAATGATATTCTAGTAAAGCTCAGAAACCCATCCTGTAACAATCATTTCTCTAAGAACCTGCTCTCTTATGTTTTCTTGGTTGTGCTACAACATCCCTGATGAATACACACTCCAAGAAGCATGAAGAGTGTTTACCATAAAAGCAGATGTCATTTTGTATTGCATTCCACAGTTTAATTCTTTGTTTTATAAACTACTTTAATGTACTTTGTTCCTGCATTCTCACATAGCTATTTGGTGAGAAGAGCAAAGCTATAGAAAAGCATCAGCACACTTATAGTGTAACAAATACAGTGGATTTAAAATTAGTTCAGCAGTGTACTTGATACAAAAATGCAAGCTCTTTGATACTAGTCCTGTCTGTCTTCTAGATGACAATCATAATAAATATTCACCATGCTTAAGATGCCAGGGGTTTGTGTCTCAATTTTACATAACCCAGACACAGTCTTTCAGTTTTCCTCACAGCTAATGCTGAGATTGATAATTGGGGAAATTCTAATTTAGTAGCCTCCAGATCAAGCATTGATACAGTTATATTTTCAAGAACCTTAAAACCAAAACTGAGATCAAGTATTCAAAGAAATATTACTTTTTGATTCATTGTTTCATTTATTGCTTGACATAATTTGGACTATTCAGCAACTAATACAATTATCATCACTTTAAAAAGAAAACACTACACAAAGGTTCATTCAGTGCTGCATCCAATATTGGATAGGAGAATATGTAGAATTTCCTGTAACTTCAGTCCCAGCGTTATACATTGTGATATGGCTCTCTAAACAAGCGGAGGATAAGGTTTTTCCACTTCTAATATGAGAGATGGAGGGTTCACTAAGTTTTTCTATGACTTTTTTCCCTTTTTACATTTGGCTTGAAACTGTTTAGTAACATAACCATAAATTCCTTTGCTATATTTTACTCTAACATGATACTGGACAATGCCCTTAATAACATGCTTTAACTTTTGGTCAGCCCTGTAGTGGTCAGGCAGTTGGACTAGATGATCATTGTAGGTCCTTCCAACTGAAAGTATTCTATTCTATTCTATTCTATTCTATTCTATTCTATTCTATTCTATTCTATTCTATTCTATTTAAATGAGATGCATAATGCATTGAAACTCCATGGAAAGTTGTTTATCTGCTAGTCCTTATATTCAGCATAACTAAAGGAGAAGATTGGGAAAACATGGCACATAGTATTAACTCCCCTAAGTAGCAAGTCATAGGTACTTCTTTCCTTCCTCCACTACTATTAAATGGAACTCTTACTGCCCTACTTAGAGTTACCCAGGGCTCAAAATGGAAATGCTATCTTTTTTAATTGACCAATTCCATCTGCCTTTCTATAAAAGATATATAAGCTTTGGAGACCAAACTCAGAATACCTATGTCAGGTATACATTACCTAATAAAAATAAGGTTCAGGTGGATAGTGTTTTGCTTAGTAAGTGTATTTCAGAGAACTAATACAAATGAGGTGGTGTTGGTTCCCCACATGCCATTGAATGCAGAAAATATGTGCCACTTTGCATTGGTGGGACAGGGGCTTTTTTGCAGTCACATGAGTTCTTTTGTTTGACCCAGTTATATACATTGCAAAGCAGTACACCTTAACAGGGTTCTCTGTTGCTTTTTGTTAAGGACAATGTAAGGAATATTTAGTGCTTTTCCAGTATCTCAGTTTTCACATCTGAGAATATGTCTCAATGTAGCAAAAAATGCAAGGCTGAAGAGCAAAGAGGATCATGTACCTATAGCTAGAGAAGAGCATTTTCAGCTGAAAACAAAAGTCCTGTCTCCCTGGATTTAGTATGAATTTTGTATTAAGTGGTTACTGGATAAAATGCAAACAAAATGTTCTACAAGGAATGCATTTTTCTCAGACATACTCAGTGATAGGATGTACATTTATAAATTCTGCTCTTAGATCCACAAACACAGCATTCACTGAATTCAAGGATCTGAGGGATTACCCAAAATGAATAAAATTCTGCCTTGTGGAATAGTTACAGTAACACTGGAGTTGCCTTGAGGGATGAACTTTTTACTGATACTCTTATATTTAAGCTAAAAGCAGATGAATAAAAAAGAAGTAAATGACTGATTCTTATGTGGATTCCACCTGAATAAGGTGCATATTTTATGAAAGTTCAAGGTTCCAGTTTAAAACTGTTTTTCTTGAGAACCTGCTTTCTTTCGGTTAACTTATCAGTAAAACAGGAATTAGGAAGACATACTTAGAAGTGAAGTGATTAGAGAGTCATTTAAATAAAGTCTTCATGCCTATTTAAATATTTCAATATAGTTCTGATATTAGAGACAAGGTTTAGCATATGTTAATGTGAATATTCACATATACTTATGATTTCATATTAACATGAACCATAGCACATCATGTCACTGGTATTTAAGCACTGAACAGTGGCATGGAACAAAGACTGCAGAAAACCTGACACTTCTGTATCTTTAAATTTAGAATTTGGTTTTGTGGTTTTAGACTGATTTCAGTTTTAACTTCAGACAAAGAGTTTATTTTTTCTGTAATAAGAAATATCACCAGGAATTATACAAAAGTAAGGTATTTTTAACATTTATATTGCTGAGGCAAGTAGGTGACACAGATATGTTCAGCAATACGAGAGCACTATGGAGAAAAGATTCTGTGAAAGAACTGCGTCATTTCAGTTATTAGGTACAGTAATAGCCCTCTGGAGGCTACAACCTTAAGGGCAACAGAGATTTGACACATATAAATTCATAACAAGGCAGATAGATAGACAAAAAAGCAACTTTAAGAAAATATTTCCCATATAAAGTATTTCCTCAAAGACTGTGTTTAATTTCTTGTAAAGGTACTGGTAGTGGAGCAATGTAATTCATATTTGTGTATATTTATTTTTTTCATGTGTTTTTCTTCCTTCTTCCACCTAATGTATAATTTAATAAAAGTTATGGTACTATACTAACTATAAATATTCCAAAACACAAAATCTCTCACCAGTATCTTAATTTCATGATAACCATTACACTATTAATTTACATCTTTAATTTTTTTCATCAAAATAAGAAAGGAATAAATGTGTGTTCAAATTATTTATTGACTAATATCACAAATTCTTTCCTGACAATAGTTATAATTATTGTCCTTATATGATATTATTTTGAATTATACATTTTGTTAATTTTCGGATTCTCTATAGTTGGTTTGCCTGTTATTATTAATATTCTGTTTGTCATATAACAATTTCCTTTTTATAGGCGTATGAGTGAAGGAAACTAAAGAGATTTAGAGTGATAACTTGAACATTTAGAAACACCACATAACATGAGACCACATCCAGAGATGAAATGACAGGTGGTTGGATGGGATTCATTACAGAGTTAAAAAACCTAATACTAGGTATATATGTGTGAACTTGGTGTCTAATCTTCTATTCTAGTCAATGAAGAGACAGAAAATACTGTCGGCAGAAACAGGATAATGATTTGCCTGCCTAGATATTATATGGGTGTCCTGGTTTCGTCTGGGATAGAGTTAATTTTCTTCCTAGTAGCTGGTATAGTGCTGTGTTTTGGATTTAGTGTGACAATAATGTTGATAACACACTGATGTTTTGGTTGTTGCTAAGTAGTGCTTACATTAGTCAAGCACTTTTCAGCCTCCCATGCTCTGCCAAGTGCACAAGAAGCAGGGAGGGAGCATAGACAGGACAGCTGGCCCATAATGACCAAAGGGGTATTCCATACCGTATGACATCATGCTCAGTATATAAACTGGGGGGAGTTGGCCGGAGGGCAGCAATCACTGCTCAGGGACTGGCTGGGCATCGGTCGGTGGGTGGTGAGCAATTGCATCGTGCATCACTTGCTTTGTATATTCTTTTGTCATTGTTATTATTATTAATTTCTCTTCCTTTGCTGTCCTATTAAACTGTCTTTATCTCAACCAACAGGTTTTACTTTTTTTTTTCTGATTATCTCCCCCACCCCACTGGGGGGGCGGGAGTGAGTGAGAGGCTGTGTGGTACTTAGTTGCTGACTGGGGTTAAACCATGACAATATGGAATGTCATTTCCTAAACAGAAATGTCAAGTACCACTTGCAGCACTGAGTGGTTTCTCACTTACACAAGGCTGGCGCATGTGACATGGAGCCTGTGGAAGAACCCGTGACTTGCTGGAATGGCAGCCAGAGACTGCATGGCACATTTTAGGTTGACTGAAACTATGTCTAGATAGCTGAACTATGCCTTTAGGCATCAGAGCTCTCTGGGTTCCTCTGGTGATGTTAGCTATCAGGGAAGCTTGCATGTTGATATGTGATTGTACATACCTAAATTTAAGTGTCAGTCTTAACTGAATCCTACATTGCAGTCACATTCCACACAAATTCCATATTATTTTTGTAACGTAAATGTGAAATGTCATCCAGTTTAATAAAAATAGTATATCTCTACAGTACCTTATGGGTATAAATATAACAATTTTCTTTGCACAAGAGTTTTGGCTTCATAAACATGGCAAACAAACTCTCACTACTAACAGACTATAAATAATCAACAGGAAAAGAGATCAAACAGTCTATTTGATTGCCATACATACTGTTCTATATAAATGAAATAAATATATGTTTAGAATACTGTATGATAAAAATTATAATAATTAATCCATTTGTTGAATGATCATTGCAGAATCCTATGGACAAACAAAACCAATACTCTCCTAGAGAGCAAATGAATTCTGTCCAATTCTGCACAGAAAAAAATCCAGTAGCAATACATTATTTAGAATAAAGGTATACAAACTCATTCTTATTCATATCTTTATTCCAACTATTATCTCAAAGGATAATGGGAATAGACTACATGACAGACCATCTTTCTTTGACTGCTAGAAAGGGAGAATTTAATTAATATGAAAATATTTCCTGTATTTATATTTCTTTTCAAGTCAATATTTTATTCCCTAGGATTTCCCTTCCTTAAGAAACAACGTTTAACATGCACTTCTCATGACTAAAGCAAAATTCATGGGATGAAAAGAAAAAGCAACAAAGAAACATTCACATTTTTATATTGATGAAAACTGATAGATCATAGACTAAACAGACTAATTAGAATCCTGTACATTAAGTATACATATATGTGCATATGTGTATACACATATATTTCCATTTTTTTATTGATCCTGATTATCTACAAGGATGTGTTTTAATTTTTATATTGAGCTTTTTGAAATAAAGGAAGAGATACTGTGCATTAGACTCTAGACATATGTTTTCTTCAAGTTTTTTCAGTTATTTCCTAAGAAACCACTTATTAGTTATAAATACAAAATTCAGTTAGTCTCATTTGTAGCTCAAACAATATCTAGAGCATTAGAAAATATGACACTTTTAGCTCTGGATTTCTTCCATAAGACATATTTTAAAAAACCCAAACCCACACATGTATGGAATGCACCTAAAATAAGAACAAACAAGAACAGAGGTAAAGAAATTCAAAGCAAAAATTTAAACTGTGCATTAGTGTCTTTGCTGTTGTTATTGTCAATGCAGAGAAAATGTGTGTTTTAAGAAAATGTTCAACCAATAGTTACTGCAACGGGCAAGACCAAAGTATTTCAGTTAGTAACAAAAGCAACTTCCTTGCAAAACTTCCAGAATTCCAATTCAACTGCCACTAGCATTACAGTAGTGTTGGTAATTATAGATTCAAGGTTACTTCCCAGGGAACAAGTACAGTATTAAAAAAACCCACCACAATATCATCTGTGTTCTCTTGTTCCTATTGCTGAATCACTGTTCCTTTTGCCATTCTAATTTGTTTCCATATAATGGGTAATTTAGCTAGAAACAAACTCCTAATACAATTCTTTGTCCTTATCAGAGAGCACTAATTTTTAGTTATATTAATCCATCTTGTACATTGACACTTGTTTCTATGTATGGCTTTCAGGTACATTAACAAGTAAACCACAGGTGGCCATAAAATGCCTGAGGATTCAAAAGTATTGTTTCAATTGTTAATGAAAGTTTATCTCACTATTATTCAGACTTCTGAATTTAATTTTCTAAAAGGCAGTTTAACTTGGATGATAAGACATGCAGTATTCAAAATCCAAATATTTCATATGAATATTCATAGTCTATATGAAGTCCATACAAACATTTACACTACATCTATTTCTATATACATTCTATTAAATTGAAGCAGTATTCAAATACAGTGACATTGCACAGATTCATTTAAAAATAATTTTTAAAAGCCTAGGGAGAAAAAGAAACCTCATCTAATTTTATACAAGTGTCCAGAAAAACAATAATAATCTACCTTGCAGATTACTTTTCTCATACTGTACATCTTTTTCCCTTTACTTCACTGAGTAATAGATGTTTGCATTCTGGGTTTTGACATTGTGTGGAAAGATTAGTGGAGGTGTTGACTTTCACAAATCATATATATTAAGCTTTTGCTAAAAGGATCCACTGTAAAATGTCTACTGCAACATCTCCATCCAGAACTCTGTTTACAGTTTTTTGGAGAGGGAAAGTACCCTATAAACTAACTTCAAGAAAAACTTAATCACCTATCCACCTACATTTCTAATTGTTTTCCAGACTGTTCTTTTCGATTTTGTGGCAATCTCCAAAAAGCCTATTTCTGTGAACCACTCATACTGTAAAAGAAAGACAGTATGTAGAGATTTCACACTTTGTTTGGAATTTGATGGACCTGTGGCATAAAAAGCTGATTTAAAATATCAGCTCTTTATCAAAGATTGTCAAGAAAGTAGTAGCGTCTTGCTGGTATCATAAAGAGGCTTAGACTACTATGCATATAAATAGTTTCATCATCATTTTTATTAAAACAGTTTTTGGTACAGCTGTAAGGTCTTAACAGATGTTTAGCCACTGAAACTTGTAACATTACTTGCAATTCCTATAGGAAATTTAAGTATTTTTTTCTTATTGAAAGCTGAAATGAAAAGTTTATTTTGTGCCCTTTTCTCTTTCCCCTTTCTGTACACAGCCCCCCCATCCCCTGCGCCATGCAATTAAACCACACTTTGTTTCTTCATGTCTTCCAAGAACTATCTCTGGTAGGAAAAATCAAAGCGAAAAAATCTCTTGGACTGTACTCTAAGAAGGATCATCATTTCTGACACAGTAAGAGATGCCTCCAAAAAATGACTCTATAATGATCCAAGACAGTCCAAGTGGAACGACAAAAAATAAAAAGCTTTGGAACGCAGTTCTACAATTGCAATTGCAATTGCAATTGTCTATTTATTCACAAAAATGTAATTTTAGAGACAGACACATGAACCAGTTAGGACGTAAAAGCAAATAAGTTATTCCATGAATTTTACCAAAAAGGGAATTGAGATCAATGAGTAAAAACATACTTGTTATTCAATGACAACCGATATAGGTACAAGCCAATGGCAATATCAATACTGTACAATAAAATATCTCCTAAATCATCCAGCTAGATTCAAAGGAGAGTATTCTTATACCTGATGGTTTTGAGACTGGAGAGAAAGCACTGGTCCGACTCTACATATCCTCAGTTCAGTTATTTGAGACTACCTTACTTTTATTAGGTTTTGTTTGCTTGTTTGTTTGTTTTAATTGGAAGAGAAGGCTTAATCCCAGACTATTTACAAAACTTTTACTGGAAAAAATGCAGTCTTCCTTCTCTACAGATACTAGAAAATGATTGGTTTGTTGTTTCCTAATGGGGGCTACAAATCCTTGATATTATATGAATTGCCTAGTGGAAGGATTCAATTTGTCCCTTAGAGCACAAGACCCAGTCTTCAACAATCACTAGAGGATAAAAAAACTGGAGGACCTTCAGCTGTATTCTTTGCGGGAAAATCTACAATTGCCAAGGAGGGTGCTGGAACAATGACCGTAGACTAAGATCTGCAGTAAGTTAAATGTCCTTTTAGTTTATTCAATGTTTCCCCTGCCTGTATTAATATAATTTGTTTTCCCCTCATCAACGGTTATGTGGCAGAGACCCTTCACTGATGCATGCTGTACAGATATACTCTACAGTTTATATCTGGATTTTTTAAAATAATGTATTTGCCATCTGCTGTTGAATCACACCATGTTATTGTCCATACTTTCATTTAAACTGCTGCCAGGATTAAGATCTCCTACTTTGATGAGGGTGTGGAAATCTGTGTTCTCAGACAGATTGCCAGTGAGCAGGCTTAGACATATTGGAACATTTCCAGCTGCCCAGTAATCACAGATCCTTGAGCACAGAAAAAAACAGCAGTTTTCTTTGCCTCCATCATGGCCACTGAACATATGATGTTTTCCTGATGCAATTGGCTGGACTTGGAACACTTTCGGCTGATGATACTCTTACCTTTTTCACTGCAGCCTCATTTGTTACCATCCTAGTTAAAGAATAATGAGAATGAATTTTGCCTGTCACTGAGAAATCCTATATATACAATTAACGAACTGGCTGGTAATTAATACTGAAACTTGCCAGCCACAGGAGATATTGCAGAGTCAAGAATAATCTGAAACATACAGTTTAACGATTAGATACAGTAATTACAATATTTTAGATGCTCACGCAGAATCCATTCCAGCTTTATTAAACCTTAAACTTTTCATGCTCCATGTTTTTAATGCTTAAATCTAAAGCACTGTTTGATAGCAGAACATTATGCAAATACTGTTGCGCTATATCCATTACAGCCTTGTGTCTGTCTAAATATGATGGTGCCACATCTTTCAAAAGACAATTCATCATACTGACACTTAATAAGACATTAACAATTCAAAAACTACTCTATGGCTCACCAGTGTAACGCATGTTCAACTGATGGTTTTGCAAGAGCTGCAAAGGCCTATTCTTTGTTGTGATGCTAAAAGAAAAAATGTTGTGCCATCATTAACTAATTGAATCGGTCTCAAAAAAAAGGTCTTACATATATTGTTAAAAATATCACCTAAAGAATGCTGTAAAATTCAGCTTGTTTTATAAATCATATTTTTTCTATTGTATTATATGTCTGTTCATATATAGCAAATTTCATTTCTTTGCACTACTTGTCTCTGATCTTTGATTTATTCATTTTTTAACCTGTATGTATTCAATTATGTCATATTTTAAAAATACAGTATACCAAAACATGTTAAAACAAAATAGCACTCTGGTAATTGTACTAGAAGAAGCAAAATCTTGCTTGTATTGGATGCGGGCGGGAACATTGCCACCAAGGATGAGGAAAAGGCTGAGGTACTTAATGCCTTCTTTGCCTCAGTCTTCAGTAGTAAGACCAGTTATCCCCAGGGTATTCAGCCCCCTGAGCTGGAAGACAGGGACGGGGAGCAGAATAAACCCCCCATAATCCAGGAGGAAGCAGTTAACAACCTGCTACGCCACCTGGACATTCACAGGTCTATGGGGCTGGATGGGATCCACCCGAGAGTACTGAGGGAGCTGGTGGAGGAGCTTTCCAAGCCACTCTCCATCATTTATCAGCAGTCCTGGATAACAGGGGAGGTCCAAGACAACTGGCGGCTTGCCCATGTGACGCCCACCTACAAGAAGGGCCGGAAGGAGGATCCGGGGAACTACAGACCTGACCTCGGTACCAAGGAAGATTATGCAGTGGTTCATCTTGAGTGCCATCACACAGCACGTCCAGGACAACCAGAAGATCAGGCCTAGTCAGCACAGGTTTATGAAGGGCAGACCCTGCTTGACTAACCTGATCTCCTTCTATGACAAGGTGACCCACTTAGTGGATGAGGGAAAGGCTG
>VYZW01005015.1:0-15543 GCA_013401315.1 Balaeniceps rex
GGAAGCAAAACGGGACCTTGTATTCTTTGAAAAGAGGCAGCTGCCTTTTTTTCCAATTGAATTTCCTCCACCTTTTCCCTCCTTCATTATCCCATAGGGATCTACCATAAGTAGATCTTCATGTCCACACGGAGAGTTCATCTCCCAGAATTTCCTTCTTGGACTTTTTTAATTAGAGGAAGTGATAATCTGACCCAGTGGAAGGACAAGGAGGAAATGGTTTATTAAAACAAATATTATCACCTTTGAGTAAAGTATGTATGAATTTTAGAAACAAGGAGATGAGAACCCTCTCTCAAAGTCAAAACAGTTGCCTAAGTGCATAATTTGCACATAATAAGAAAATTTTCAGCAGAAATGTTCAAAATCCAAGAAGATAAATCTACACAATGTATATAATAGTTTTCTATATAGTCTGTCTGTTCCAGGATTTATTACTCCTTATGCAGAGGATTTGACTAGATGACAAAAATCTTACCTATCTGCTTCTGTCATATTTATGATTAAAAACTAACATTTAAATGAGGAAAAAGTTTTCTTAAGTTCTCTTCAGTATTTTCAAGAAGTGAAAATGGAACTTGAGGGAGAAAAAAAGGAGCAATATAAACCTTTAAAACTGCAAGTGAACTTTCAGAATCATAATTGAATGCAAGCTCTGGACTTTCCTATCTATCACACTGTAAATTCTAAAAAAATACTTAGCTAAGCAACTCTTCCTTCTCCAGCATTGCATAGTGATATGATGGATTACTCTAAATTAATTACCATAATCAGCTAGTGTTATGTGCTGTAGAGTTGTGATTCAAGCATGAAGGGAAGAATAAGCAAATTTTGACTTATACAGCAAATTACATATATAAAAAATGTGTTGCAGGGTTAGCTCAAGTTTTACACCTTGGCCTCAGGCTGTGGAAAAAAAAAAAAGGACTCAAGGGTGAAATACTGAAAGCTGATCAAAAATGGAGGAAATGTACCAGTTCACATATCTTTGGGTGTGCTGCAAAGGCATTATATGTTAATAAAAGCAAAAGAACAAAGTAAGAAAACAGTACCTAATAATAAGTGATACTCTATGTTGCAAGAGGTGTTTTAAATTTCCTGGTCATTGAAAAGATGTTAAGAAATGCCCATTTCTTTGTGTTTGAATAATATCAGCTCCCTTCTGACCTGTTGTGAAAGGGATTGAGAATTTATACTGAACTTTACAGATGCCTCGTGAGGTGAATTGCAAAAATCTGGTTGGACACATATAATCTTCTTTAAAAATATTTATAGAACACAGCTCTTATGAAAATTAAACATGTTCCAGGTGTGTAGGGTACAACTTCTGGGCATAGCTAAGTTGTTTTTGAAGTGGTAGGTACACCTGTCTCATTGCTAGTCAAGAGAAATTCTTCATCTGCCAGCTGCTGAAATGAAACTTCATGGGTTTTGTTGTTTTGTATTTGTCCAAGAGAACAATTGGTATGATTGTAGTAAAGGTAGGAATGAGTTGTAGGTAAGATGTGGCGGCTGGCTGTTGATGTGATACTGTTCTGCTTGCAGGCTAGTACTGGGAGCTTGGGGTGTTCAGCTGACTTTGTTCCTTGTTAATAGAGAAACTAGCAGCACAGAAGCTTGAGATGTTTCCTTCTAGCCTTATTCAAAATACCATTATGGGAAGAGGTGCTAATGCCAGAAGTATAAAAGCTCTGAATGGGTATCTCCGCCAAAATGTGGAGGTGACCGCAAAGTTCAGTCATAGTGTGGGGGATGGATCGCAAGCTGAAACAGCCACCATTTGTGAGGTTCTGTCATGTTTCAGTGCAGCTACCCAAAAGGATAGGGCATGGCCAGACTGTTTTCAGGGATATTTCCCAGGTGTGTGAAATAAGGCTTTAGAGAGGAGGAGTATAATATGTCCTTTTTTAGTTTTGCAGATTCAAGTATTTTCGGGGCCATGCTGTAAACTAAATCACTGAAATCATAAAAAAATAATCTAGCTGAAAAAAGGAAAAAAAATTAAGGCAGGTTTTGAGAAGTACCACCATTCAGAAGTGGCACTGAGACAAGAATGAGCAGACATGGACAGAGACACACATGGAGACTCTTTCAGCTGATTTCAATGTAAGGTGAAATTCCAGGTGAGACTAAAAGGAAAGAGAGATGTTGGTCTGTGACAGTCTTTCAGCTGAGGTTTTGCAAGGCTGTGACACCTATGTGCAGTTTGTTACCACCTCTATTCAAGTAGTGTCTTGTGGGTACGACATTTGTAATCTCCATTTGAAGTTCCCTGAATTTGAATCCCTTGGTCTTCCTCCAGCCATTAATATGATTTATAGATGTCTAAAATCTTCCACAACTTGGCACAAAGGTTTTGTTCTACCTATAATTCCACCCCCCCCCGCCCAAAAGATACCAGCAGCAAAACATCTGAGAACTAGATTAATTTTTCCTGTGTGTAGAGACAGTGCTAGTGATAACCTTATTTCTGACTCTTAGGCCTTAAACTGAGGTGCATTTAAGCTATTGATATATATTAAAAAAGGATATGTGTGACTTTCCTACAATTAGTATATTTTCCCTACATTTTTCTGCTTGCTGTTTTTCAGAGGCTGCCCCAGTTCAGTTCACCACAGTCCCACAACCATTTTCAGCAGCACAGCAAAAGGGGGTAACAGGAGCGGGTCTGAGGAAGCTGCTGCAAATCATGCTGTGGGCTACTCTCTTCTACAAAAATGCAAGTTTAAATATACATCAATCTGCAGCTGAGGTGCCATTTCACAGCTACCTAAGCCAAATGTCACCTGGGCCACCCCAGTGCCCATGGCCTCTCATCTCTCTCATGCTGGGGTTAGTGCTTCTTCCTGATCTGTCCAAAAACTCACCCAGCAAAACCAAAGCAATTTGTTTGGAGGCAGCTCAGCCTCCAGATCAGTGAAATGAAAGGGGATGTAGTGGGGCACTGAGGGGAGGGTGTGACTGTGGCAACCCAAATTTGTATTAACCTAAACAGCTGTGGAGAGTTACTGCTGGATCTGGCCTGTGCATCCCAGAGCTAATTTCTTTCTCCTTCTTGTGGTCTCGGCACTACCCTGTGTTAGGTCAGGGGTAGCTGCTCACTCCCTGCAGTCCAGGAACTCGGCAGCAATAAAAGCTGCTGTCTGGTGGCTTTCCTGCCTTCGCAAATTCATGATTTTTTTCTCCCCCTTTCTAGCAATCTTGCCATTTCTTTCTACCAATTGCCCTTTCCCTTCTTTTCAAAGGCACTGGCCTTGTCTGCTCTTGCTGCATTTGTCTTCTTTTAAAGTGAAGTTAAGTGATATGCTGAGCAGATTGAATATCTTGCTGCTCCCAAAAGTCCTGTCACTTTCTGTGCCCTTCCTTACAATGGAAACAGTCAAGGTATTTTAATGTCATATGTTTGTGTTTGAGCATAATTGCTGCTATACTTCACTCACTTGTGAGTTAGCAAGGATGGGTTTCTTCCAGACTTGGGAGAACAAGAACACCGTAGCACCTGCAGAGCACAGCAGTGCTTCAGCCTTTGAGCATGCCTAACACCGCAACGCGGGTGGTGAGTGTGTGAGGGCTGATTTTAAAAACCTCAAAGACCTTAAGCAAAGGTTCCACTGAAGTCAACAGTAGTATTACTTGACAAAGGTTGCAGAACCTGGAGACTAGTTTTATATGTTACAAAAAGACTCCCATCTGATAAATGGTAACTATATAGTGAAAAGGTTCTGTAATTAAAGTTGACAAAACTATTGATAAAACTTTTTGGATCTCTATTTCAGTGTTTTATTCAGAAGTGTCGACTTAATTAGTTATATCTACGTATGGAATAACTACAGACTCTTTGAACTGCCCTGGGACTCACCATGGACATGGTATTTGACACTCCTGGGAGTGGACTTTGCATACTACTGCCTTCATCGTGTAAGCCATGGTAAGCATTAATGAGTTTTTCATGTATTAAAATACAAAATATATTAATTATTTATTAATAAAATGAGGTATTTTGTTTTGTTTCTATACTTGATCTGCTCTAAGCATAGCTGTTCTTCGCAAGGATTAGCAAAGATGCACTTTTACTTTGAGCATGGAAAACAGTTTCTACATCATACCCTGTATAATAAACATGATTTTGTGAAAAGAGGGAGTATCATTTTGAAAGCAGTACTGCAGCAAAAGTGAAGTATCATAGGAAAAAATTAGGAAGTGCATAAAAATTTAGGGTTAGTATCCCTGTACGCCTGTATGAAAAACACAGCACAGCACAGATAACTATTTCAAAAGCACCTCGTGGATGTACAAAATGGAGGGCAGTGAAAAGCAAGGTGATCAAAATAATGACAGGACAGCTGGCTAACTTCATCTGTTTCTGTGTGTTTTTAAAAATCTTTTTAGACATTCAATCATTGTTTAATTGGTAAATGAATAAAAATGTTTCTATACTTTATATATATGGATATAGATATACATATATAAATAAGATATTTTAGAAATCCTGTCTGCAATTAACACTTGACTATGTAAATGTAAGCCTTGCCTTGCCTTTTTTTTTAGCAGTACCTTTTTAACCCTACTTGCTTTTATACGTGAAAGAGAAAAAGCACAGTTTAGAAAGGATTTAACTTTTATTGTAACAATGGAGCCCGTGTAAATCATGCTAGACATTTCTGTCCATATATATTGTGAATATGTAATAATATCGATCCCTATGTATCTGTCTCGTTACATATTTCCGTTCTATAGCGACAACGTATTTTTTGCTCTAGCCTTTTATGTCCTATTTGAAAATGCAATAACACTTTCTATCAGTCCTAATTTTGGTCCTGACCTAATGTCCATATCAATGAAACAGGAATCTTCTTGTAGTTTAAGAGACTTTGGACTGGGCTTCTCAAGGCAGAGCGCCCACAGTTTGCAAAAGCTGTGGGGTCTAGTAATGATAGTTTATGTAATGTGCTTTTGGAAAGGGAAAATGTTTTGATGCCAGTAAGTCAGCGGAATATATGGAAGTAGGTAAGAAAGGAGCCTGAGCTGCTGCGGGGAGTGGGAGGGAGGAAGGGTCCCTCCCAGGTGGGGATGGCAGGCGGGGGCGAGAACAATGCAGGGTGGGTGCAGGGGGACAACAATGGTGTGGGGGGCCAGGGCTGGCGGGGGGACTGGGTGGGAGGTGAGGAAGCGGGGGGAGCTGGAACAATGCAGCTGGGGGGACATCGTGGCCGGGAGCTGGGAGCCCTGCGTGGGTGTACGCGAGACTGGGAATACGCTTCACAAACAATGACATTAACAGTGCTGGCAGGGCTACAGCCTCAGGCTGAGAACTGGACCAGAGCGGGAGGCTATTCCTGCGTTTTAAAATAAAAATAATTGCCTTCAAGTGTTAGAAAATTACCAGCCTGGCTGTGCTTTCACTGGAGTCAGTGGTAAAATTCCCACTGGCAGAGAAGGGAGCAGGGTCAGCTCCATGCTATGTAAAGCACGCATTTCTGTTCCTACAGCAACTTTGCATTTACCTTTGTCTGTTTTTCTATATTTTGAGAGGAGCATTGGGATTGAACACTTTGAAATTAATCACTCGAGCAGTTTTAGAATTAAAATCCAAACCAATTCTGTCTATATGTAATGGAGTTGAGGAAACTGCATAACAAAATGCTTCTCTTGTCTGAAGAAGGTCAGCGCTGAACTGTTCTATAAATGTTAATTTACTCTTCAGGTTACGGAAGTGTTGCTTGCTTCCTTGCTACTCAGCAGGGAACTGATGCAATATTATAGAAAATCACTCTAAACAGACATTTTAGCTTAACCAACACTTTTCTCTGGTCAAGCAATGATGAAATCCATAGCACAGCAACACAGCTGTGAAAGTCTGCTGCTTCAGAAGTTGCTAAGGAAATTTAAGTGTAGGAGATGCTTTTAAAAAGTAAAATGTGAACTCCTGAAAAATACCGTTGCACTTTGAGAAGTCAGGGCACTGGAACAGTGGAACTCTGGTACAAGTGGACAAAACACACCCTTGTGCTAGAAAGTGACAAGGCCTGGTGATTCAGGCTTGGATCCTAGAGCAAAGTTAAAAATTAATAGCACATGTATATCCCAGGAAATTCAAGCTGTGTGGATGTAAATAATAGCACTAATTGTTTCAAACTGGAAAACTAAAATTCAGATACATTTTGCAGTTGTTTCTTAATACTCGATACAATTTGGATACAAAAAATCATCATCATCATCATGTAGCTTTTCCTGTCTCCAAGCAATAATTTGATAATTCAAACCCCTGGCTTTTTACTGCCTTATTTCATGTTGTCCATGCAATAATTGCATTGTCCAGTCTGCTATTTGAATAAATAGTCTGAATCATTACAGATTTTCAAATCTCTTCTGTAGCAGAAACTCTCCTATACAATATCGAGTTTTTACCCAGCACTTGGGAAGCTATTTTTTCCTCTTCACTATATGTGTGTAATAGCTATTATCATAAACTGAAGTTATACAGCAACAAGAGGAAGTATTTTTAGGTGTGATCTCATTTTGCAAAGGATAGAGTATTCTAAGTATGTGCTTGTATTTTCCATTGTTTGCAGTAGCCACTAAAAAATTAGAAAATAAAATGTTTCACCACTTATTCCAGCATTTTTCTGGGCCTGATCCAAAAGCCATGGCAGTCAATGGGAGTACTTAGTACACTGCTTTTTCTCCTGGTGTTTTAATGAATTTGTAAATCAATGTAACTTTTCCCCTTGTTTCAGTAAAAACACCCGTTATGGCTGTACTACTAAGGAAAGTAAGCTGTAAAATCACAGGTTTTATTTTAATTTTTTTCAGGGAAGGATATGTGTGGGTTTGAGGGATTTTTACCAGATATTTTAATCTAGCATATATGGATTACTCCTCAAGTTTCCTCTCCAGGTGCAGAGTCCTTGCAGAGCTACTCCTGCTAGAAGGGGGATTCGGCAGTCCCAGAGCAGTGCCAAGCCCTAGCCGTGGTGCAGAACACCCCGCCCTGGCTTCGCGGATACTCCTGTTGCAGACATATGACAACGGCAGTAAGGAATTTGGAGGCTCTGTAAACTAATTTCTTCAGCAGCCACACCTTTTAATCAGGGGAGGAAATCTAGAGACTTCCAGATGCATGCAAAAACAAGAGAGAAGCACTCGTGGAGAGCCCAGGTCCCGGCTCGGGGGTTTTGGGGCCGGCTCGAGCGCAGGGGGCTCTGCTGAGCCGCAGGACACCCCTGGGCTGAGCAGGGCCCTCGGCAGCGTCTTCGCTTTCAACCCCACGTCCCAGTGGGGGACAACGGGGAACAGTAAAACTCCAGTCCTCTGGAATGGAGTAGTTTTTAATCTATGCTTCCTGGTGGGAAGGTTGCATCCTGCAGAGCAGTGTGGTTTTCTGTCAGCCAGGGGACCCTCCTCTCCTCTTTCAGGCCCTGGAAGAAGCTGTCCAAGTCTGGCAGCCAGCAGGTTTAGAGAGCCTGTCTCTTTTTAACAGTAGCTTCCAACACCTCTTCTTTTGTTCTCCTTTACTGCTGGGGAATTTCCATTGCTTCAGTGTCCCTCCCCTCAGACAACCTGGGAGAAGCGAGTTTTCTTCAGCGGGGCCGACCTCCGCAGCAGCTGCATTGTTCTGCCAGGGCCGCGGTGGCCCGTGTCAGCCGCTCACCCCCATTGTCTGCTGGTGGCTTCCAGCCGCCCTGTGGGATACGTGACACAGTCCCTGTCAGCGAAAGGCTGAGCCAATATGAGCTGATGGTTTGAGTTATGTGCAGAGTTCGTAAAATAGACCTCAACTGATAAGTATATCCTCAGCAGATTCCCCAGCTGCTACATAAAATTTTGAGTTAATGGTGTGTCTCTTAATAATTCTGAGTTTATTTATGGTGGATGAAAAATAAACCTTCTAGTACACCAGGCGTATTCTGGAGCAATAGTCTCTGAGCCGCTCAGATTCTCCCATCCCACAGGACTGACCTTTTGGCCAAGGCCAGCTTCTGAAGGGTCAGAGGACAAAGAGGAAACCTTGAAAACTCACTTCAGCTTTGTCCTTCAAAAGGCCATGCCTCAGATTTGTGGCAAAATGTCTCAACTGAGGATGTTGAGGAGGTTTTCTTTCTAATTTAATTTCCAAGAATTGGAAGCTTTGTGAACTTTTCATCTCCTGTTTTGTGGAATTTTTTAAGAAGGGTGTTTGTATTAGCCATGACTTACATTGCTTCTGCCTCTTCTCCCAGTAATCATCTTTTGTTACAGTTTCATAGAACAATTGCTTCAGCAGCAGAGCTGACTTCAGAAGTTTCTGGCCACTCTTTCCTACACCATGCTGCAGTTCACCACGCACTGTTCTGAAAAAAACCTTCTGCACGGAGACTATGTGCATAAGATCACTGAAATAGTCCACATTAAAAAACAGGGTTGTGTTGGGCTTCTTTCTTAAACAATTCAACTCATTTCAGTAGTCATGGGGTCAGCTTAGCCACGGGGCAGTACATGTGGTCCTGCCCAGTGGTCAACGGCATAAGCAACATAAGCCAGACTTGCTAGCACAGAATCTATGGGATAATTGGAGACTTCAGAGAGAGCAGAGAGGATTTTCTGGGTCAGTAGTGCACAGGCAGGTAACTCATTCTTTTATAAGGAACCAGAGTGGATAAATTGGTGCAGGTAGTGTCTCAAGATTCATGCCATTAAAATAACTGAAATGGGCAACAGTAAAACCCAGTCCTATTCTTTCTGCTAATTATATGCGTAGTCTGCAATAATAATCCTAATATGTTATCACTTTGGACGCCAGTGCAGTGGTTCACCGTTGAACGAGAAGATGAATTTGACCTTGCAAGCTTGTTAAAGGAAAAGACAGCAGGGCTCAAAGTGTCTTCACCATCTACATTTACTGCTCATTTTTGGAGGGTGTATTGGAATCATATGATTGTGCTATCTTTATTTATCTGACCCATTCCTGCCTTTGAAGTGCTCCTTTCATCTGCATTTTATAATGTACTTGTCTGAAGTCAGTATATTAGAATGGACTTGTTAAGTAGATTTTATATTAAGAAATGATAGTATATTGAAATAATTTTGGATTTAAAGGATTTCAGATTTATGGGAAATTCATTATAATAAAATGATGTCTGACTTTTGTTATTGGGAACATGGTCAGAGACACAAGGTTTGCTTTTCAGGAAAATCTGTATTCCCCTAGAAATACAGTAAATGACAGTGTTCTTTTACATGCCAAAGGCTCCATTGCGGGGGCAGGGGGACAGGGTTGGGTGGTGGTGGATTTTTAGGCTTGTCCTTGCATGTGGGAAAATGCCACTGTTTACCTGACTAGAAATTCAGTACCATATTGATTATCCAGCATGAAACAAATATAATTCCACCCCAGTGAAATATAGAAAACTTTGGGAACTGTCAAATGATGGAATGAAGCTCTGCTCTTTTTCTTGTCACAGCTTGTGTTGATTGCAAAGGGAATTGATACCCAGTGATTAAGAGAAAAATATTCTCTTCTTGTGAATTTTAGAGAAAAACATTTTTTGCCATACTGTCAGTTGTTATTTTTTAAACAGGCTTGGGAAAGCAGGATATTAAAATGCTGACTCTGCTTGCCTCACAAAAATAGCAAAAGCAATAGCTGGTTGTCATATTTTCTGTTCTGTCTTCTGATTGATTCTAGTCTAATACCTGCAGACAGCATAACATGAATTGAAAATAGAGAGTTCATGTGATTATGATTCATTCCCTGCCTTCCAAATCCACTGTAAATAAACAACATCATTTGTTATTTCTATATGCTTGTTTTTATAACTATATCTTTTGCCTTTCTCTTACTTTTCAGAAATGAGAGGTACTCCTTTACTATGTGTCATGTTATTTTATGAGTGGACACTGAATTTGTAGAAGACCACAGTCAATCTTAGCAAACAAAAATGTTGCCATTTCTTCTAATATTTAAATGTATATTTTGGTTGAAAAAGTTCACCTGAAAACTGCCTCAACTGCAGTGAGGCTCCCTGACACAGAGTGGTCTAGGGCCCCGTAAAATTATAGGAGCCTGCCTGTATTGTTTTCAGGTTGTTATTGTTCATAATAAGTTCCTGTTGTTTGAAAGACTATGATTTCTTGTATACTGGCAGGAGTAATGCCCTGATATGGGGTGAGGTTGACTCATTTAGTCTATTCAATTTATTGTGGCGCATGCAGATATCACAAGCCCCTTCCTGTTTTACTTGAGAAGCTGTGAGATAATAAGTGACTTTCTGAAAAATCTCTGTAACCTAAAGGGTTTAGAAGATGGGAATAAGAGGAAATCCACTAGAGAGTTTTTGCTTAATATTAATTTCTGAATATCCAGAAGAGGTTTACAGGTGAATAGACTTCCTAAATATGTGATATGCCAGAGGTTGTTAAGCGTGATGGTAATAACAAATCCACTGACAGGTTGGTCGGCAGACAAAGTCATCAGCCATGGATTTTTGGCTCTTTAGAACTGCTGTAGGATGTGCTCCGAAGGAGGAATATGATGTAGTGGAGGGTAGGACATGGCTCATTGCTACAGGTGAGGAATTAAACTCCATGGCTTCAACATCTAATCCAAGAAGACATAAGCTGCTTATCTTTGGGTGATGGAAGGGTATTAGGAGAAAAGTCACTATGCATGATTCTTGTAGTTTTTCTGTAAATACCTGGTAATTGCTTTTATTTGCCACAGGGTGCTGGGAGAGATGGATCTCTATGGTTGTTATGAATGATGCCTTGATAGGAGTATAAAAGCAATCCTCTTTTTTTTTTTGATGCCACAGGCGATATATCTTTTAATCTTAAATATCATGAAATATGTATTCATGAAAGCATGATCTGACACTATTGTGATGCAATTTTTGATACCATAAATTCAGGTGGCAATTCCATCTCCTCTTAGCACTGTTTATCTTTTCTCAGGCTCCCACCATCAAGAGATCTGGCAAACTCCCTGGTACAAAATGCAGAAGAAACCATCTTCCTCCATTTTACTTGCTAGTCATCTTTTCTTATGGCTGGGAAAGGGGCCAGCACAAGGTTAATACTCAAATCCTGCTTTGAGGATTTACATAATACATTGGCCTTCTTGAGGCTCTCTGTATAGGCATGCATTAACTAGAGGTGTGTCTGGCAGGTGGAATCTCATCTTTTTCCTACCTGCAATGCCTGGATTGTTCCTGAGTGCATAGACTGGGGAAAAAGCTCTGGATCTGCTTGCACAAAAGCGAATTTGTAACACACTTTTACAGTAAAACATTGGAAAATGTAAACTAAATATCCTTAAATACGCAAAGCCTTAGGGAAAATGTCTGTTCTTTTTCATCTAAATTTTTCTTTAAGGTGGTAAAACCTAAACTTTCTGAAGCTTGAAATGAATTCCAAAAGTAATTTGTGAAATGACTCTCTTCTGAGATTCCCAGGAAATGTGCACAGTGTGTGGATTAAATGAGTGATTGTAATGAAGAAACCGATACATTGCACACGTGGCTGTTGTGATTACAGTCATACCCCTGACTGTTAAACTAATCTGATAGAAGTGTCATTGTGCATGAACAACTTAAAACAGTATCTTATGGGATGAAGTGGGAGAAGAAAGTTTGCTATAAATTAGCATGGGTTGACCATTCAAAAAGACAGCCATCTTCATACATTCATATCCTCGGCTAGTGCTGCCCTCTAGTCTGTGCGTGTGCATTTTAAACAGGGAAAAAAATAATCCCTTTTTAGTCTGAGTGGAGACATGAGTATGAAAGCATCTAACTCACTGTGCAGAGAAACAGTTTGTTTGACATACTTTTCCAAGTGTGCTGCTGAAAACCAATGAAATGGTGCATAACACTTGTACTTCTTACGGTATTATAGAACATACAGTAAAATGTGAATTATCCAAGTTTTGAAGTGAACCTTTTTGCAGTTAGTGAGTGTGGGAGAGGAGAAACTAGTTCTTCTGCAATAGTTTGAAGATTTAATTTTTATGGGGTTTTACCTGAAAAAAGGTTTGAAATAGAACTATTATACACACTATTTGACCTCCTAAATATTGTAGAACCACCTTCAATCAGGTGACTTCATAAGCTAAAGAGGGAGACTGTATGTTTGGAAGTTCAACTACTTGTTCAAGGAAAGCAGTCCAGCTATGTCTGTCTTCCCTTCCTTTTTTGTTTCTGTCTTAAACTTTGACTATGTATCTTATGCTAGAAACTTATATTTAGAGTAAGTGAAAATCCACCTGAGAATATATATTCTTGTTTCCCTTGATCTAATTTTAAGACGTTACTTACTTCAGCAAAAGGCTTCTTACTAAATTAGAGAGAAATGTAAAAATGCTCACTAATATCTATTTCCTGAACACAAATCACTTGATCCAGGCTCATTTTAAACACATTTATTTCCTAAACCAATTGTAATGACTCTGGATATGCTAGCTCTCGGTTTCTGGTACAGCAGCTTTGCACACTGTCTTGCTAGAGGGCTTTGTCCTGGGCTGGAGGGATGCTGGAAGAGGGGCAAGGTTCATTTTTATGTCCCTTCCATGTTTTGCCAATCTGCTGAAATCAGCAGATCAGCAATAAAAGGTACCAAATGTAACAACAGTTTTTAATTTGTGATATGAAAATGTGATTGTAAAGAATTAGATTTAAAGTGAAAGCACACATCATATAATTCGTCAAACAGTAGCAGTGGTAGCTATTTTTTGTCACTAAGTTTTAAAGTAGAAGCAGAGGCCTAGAGAAATAAAAGGCATTGTTAAAACAGATGGCCTATTGGGATGCTTGTGCTTTTTCTGTTACAAAAAGTTGTTGCTTTTCTCCTGCTGTGCTAGTAAAAATTGCCTGGTCATTATTGCTCTGTTTGTCAGTCTGTATAGTTTTAGCATGGAGAAAGAAACACACAGAATGCTATCTCTCTGCATCCCTGCTCTGAAGCAGCACTTCAGCTAATAGGCACTATGAAGACCTTTAGTACTTTGCAATTTCAAATGGCTCTTTTGAAATTTCTTTTCAAACGCTTTTCAAACTGTGCAGAATTTAGCTTTGGAGCACCTTCACAATCTACCTGCAGGGAAAGGTAGGGCGGCTCCTGGGGCACATATGCGGTTCTGTGGCTGGGGGATGTGGAGCAGGGACATGGACCCAGCTCTTCTCCTGGGGAGATGGGCCACTCTGAAGGGCTTGGGCTCATACTTCTGTTCCTCAGCAGGACATTGCTAAAAACTCCCATTTCTGGAGTATTAGGAACCAAGAACATATCAGAAATATCATTGCTATTTCCATTTCTTCCAAGGACACATGCTCTTTATGCAAATTTTTCTCTAATTTAAATACAGTTTTCCAGTGTGTATCCATCAATATATGTGTATTTTATGCATGTATTCATAGAGAGAATTTTTTAAATTATATTTGGTGTCAGCTGATGTAACTATCTGAAATATTTCCAAGTGCATACAATCGATCATTTCAGAATTAGCTAAAAATAAAAAAAAAGAAAAAAGATCATAGCATCATAGAATAGTTTGCGTTGGAAGGGACCTTTAAAGATCATCTTGTCCCTGCTCATTGCAGGGGGGGTGGACATCTTCAACTAGATCAGGTTGCTCAGAGCCCCGTCCAACCTGACCTTGAATGTTTCCAGGGATGGGGCACCTACCACCTCTCTGAGCAACCTGTTCCAGTGTTTCACCACCCTCATTATAAAAAATTTCTTCCTTATATCTAGTCTGAATCTACCCTCTTTTAGTTTAAAACCATTACCCCTTGTCCTGTCACAACAGACCCTACTAAAAAATTTGTCCCTATCTTTCTTATAAGCCCCGTTTAAGTACTGAAAGGCTGCAATAAGGTCTCTCTGGAGCCTTCTCTTCTGCAGGCTCAACAACACCAACTCTCTCAACCTTTCTTCATAGGATAGATGTTCCATCCCTCGGATCATTTTTGTGGCCCTCCTCTGGACCTGCTCCAACAGGTCCATGAATTTCCTGTGCTGAGGACTCCAGAGCTGGACGCAGTACTCCAGGTGGGGTCTCAGCAGAGCAGAGTAGAGGGGCAGAATCACCTCCCTTGACCTGCTGGTCACACTTCTTTTGACGCAGCCCAGGATACGGTTGGCATTCTGGGCTGCAAGCGCACACTGTTGGCTCATGTCCAGCTTTTCATCCGCCAGTACCCCCAAGTCCTCCACAGGGCTGCTCTCAATCCCAAAGATTGTCCATTGCTAATTGCACCCTCAGTTTCACTGACTGATGTGCACTCCTTGCAAAGAATAGGTGCATGATTATTTGCAAATTTGAAAAGGGTATTGGTTTTTTGCTATGAGTAAGAAATTTAAAATGACTTTTTAAAGAAGACTAAAAGTTCATTCCATCCCTATCCCCAAAACGGCAAGCTGTTCCTTTCAGGATATTACTCAGATTTCTAGAAGCTGGATGTCTGTAATGGTTTTCCTTGCTTACTAAAAATCTAGTGAGGCCATTACCATTTAAAATACTTTATTATACATTTCAAGATTGGCAATTAACATTTAAAGTGTGTTTGGAGCAGACAAAACATTATTGTATCTGGACAATGTACTTTGCATGTGTCTTTCCTTCAATGCACCTTTATTGCCTTAATTAAAGTATTTAAACTGCCAAAAATGTTTTTTGAGTGTAGGAATGGCAATCTTTTCCACATCACGCTCTATCTAAATTGATAGTATGCTGGTGGAAGGTGTAACAATAAAAATTACTAACTGGATTTTTTGCCTTTTTTTCTCTTTTTAATAACTAACATTATCAGTAAATAATTTTTGGCATAACTTTTTTTTTCTTTAACCAAAGATATTTAAATAACCCACAGTATTTCGCAATTAGTTTTTCTTAAGAATCAGTAATTGTCAAACCTGAACAAATTCAGCAAGGTTAAATATTTTAAAAGTAAAATTACTTTTTTAATCTTAAAAATGAAGAAATGGTCTAAACAGAACATAAACATCCTGTTGCAAGAAGATATCTGCAATGTTCTCATGTATAACTCTGTCTGAAAGACAGATATTCCAAATAAGAATCACTCGGCTGTTGTTATGGTATGCATAGCTGGATTCTGCAAAGCACTTGGATTTTAGCACTGGATGTTGGCCTCTGGGCTGCTTATTTTGATGGCTAAATGAGAACTGAAGTATTCAAAAAAAATATTTCTGCTTCTGGTAAACAAAAATTGTGAATAATCAAGTAATATTGGTATGCATGTGTGGGGAAGTGCAAGGTTTTGTAGGGTCCAGGAGAAGAACTCTTGATTCTACCTAGTTTTTAACTTTCCAGAAAGTCTTACAAACTTTTCTTCGGAAAAAAACGGAATTGTGCTCAGCCTCTCTGATGAGGACAAGTAAGTGGCAGCCATTACGCAGACTATCAGTAAAATGGAGGGGGCGTTCCTTCAGACAATGCAGGGCAACCTGAGCACGTAAAACGCGGGTGAGGTTTCCTGTTGTTACTTTAACTTTAATAAATGAATTCATTTCTATTTAATATATAAATATATATATTTATATATATATAAA
>VYZW01005015.1:25426-39904 GCA_013401315.1 Balaeniceps rex
CGTAGGGAGTAATTACTAGAGCAAATGGTTATTTTGCAGTGTCTTGGATATGGTGGTGGTACTGACATTTTAAAAGAACATGTGTAGGATTCAAATTTGGTTAACGTACAATTTATATAATATTTAATCATATATTCATTTTAATAAGTAATCATTCTATAGCAATACAGTAGCAAGTACCAAAACCTAGATTTTAAAATTCTAGGTATCAAAATTAATTATCAAGGTATGTAAGTCTATGGAAATAGCATCGTTTTGAGAGGTGACTCCACAAAGCTGATATTTAAACATTTCTATTCTAGCTGAGTGAGAGTGTGTGTGCGTGTTGGTAAGGATTGTAATTCATGTCTATTTGAGAGCCTGGTACATTAGGACCATAATGGAGTAGCTCTCCACTAGCTCTACAGATAAGTGAAAATTGTTTCCATAGTTCAGAGTTCCCATCCCTTTGGAAGATTAGCTGGTCTAAGGAAAACGTACAAATGTAGCGGACCTTGCAGTGGAGAAAGAAACAGGCATGGCAACGAAAGGGTTGAATTTCTTAAGAAGGAGATTCTAGTTTGCCTTACTTCTTTGGGCAAGAGACTGTGAACTGTTGCAAGGTAAGGACTGAGGACGGTTGCTGCTGTTGCCTGAGAAATTAGGGGGTTGTTTGGGTTTGAGCCTCCTTTACATGTGGAAAAGGTCAGTGGAAATGTTACTGGGGATGTGCTGAGGCTCTAGCATTTCCCTGCTGGCTTAGGAAGGAGGGCCTTTCCCTTACTGCGCTGTGACTTGTTATGTACTTTACATCCAACCGTAGTGGAGGAAGTATGGAAAAGTCATCTTTGCAGGAAGAAATGTTTTTGAACCTGTGCACATTTAATGGATGGCTATTTTTATGTGTTCATAACATTATAAATATATGGACTGTTTTCTATTTTAAAATGTTTACTTGAGACAAATGAAAACTTTAGACAATATGAGGGGTGGTGCCGCTAGGGTAACAAAATGTATTGCTTCTTATAAATACATCTTTAAAATTGAGTCATACAACTGTTGAATGACAAACAACTTCTGATAGTCAATGTCCTGAAAACTTGAGAGCATCCCTGTGATCTTCAACTGTTACTAAATTATACAACTGTTGAGTTGTACGTGTAAAAATATAACCATAAATAATGCCCAAGATGCTAGTAGAGAATATTCTTGCTGTAGCTGTGTTCTGTAGTAATTGCTCTTGTGGAATTAACTGCTGCTCATGGGGATGTCCTTAATCTAGCTGGTTTATTTCTGATAGCCATGGAAAAACAGAGCTCATTGCAAGCTCTAAGTCTGTTCTGACAAAGCAGGATTAGTTTGTGTTACATTTTGCTGCCTTGGTTTGCAGTATGAAAAATAACTAGTTGCAAGATAGCTTGGGTAATTCTACCCAACCTGTAGTCGCTGGGAAAGTCTTTACACTTGGTGGCTTTTATCTCGTATTGCTTTAAGCAGGAATTAGTCTATCCACCAAGGACACATAGAACGTATCCACCCTCTGAAAGCGTGTTGTGCTGGCTGCTGTTTCACTGCCTATGGAAGAGCTTAACTGTGCATTAGGAGAAGAACATACTTTGAAGCAACTTTCAAAATCTGTGTTGCACAGAACAATGATTAAGTTTTTGGGAACGGTTTTAATTAATGATGGCAGATACATAATTGCTAATATTCTCTTTGTAAAGGTAAGCATGATTCAAAAATTTATCATTTTATAAAAACATTTTTGTGTGTGCGAAATAGCTCAAAAGAGAGAAAAATATGGTTTTGTACAGTCACGTTCTGACTCAATAGCAATGTGCATATATTTTTGAATGAAAGACTTTTCCAGTTGCTCAGTGTTCAGGATTAATTTATTATGAAATATTTAAGTGCCATTAATGTTCTCTTTGAGCAAAATAACAGTTTTTGTGGAGGGGTCAATGTTCATTCAACTTGTTTCCTTACTCTTAAAATTGTCCATCATCTTGGATTTGTCTCATTGATCTACTCTCCTACTGGCCAAAGAAAAAAAAAAAAAAAAAAAAANAGAGTAAATGGATGTGGCAGGGGCAAAACCTTCATTCCCTCTATCTGTCTTATTAGACTTTGGAAGCAGTAGTCTTTAGTTTAATAAAGGCCCTGTCCTCCAGCTGGATTTGTGAAGGGAAATGCTCCCACACAGAGCTGATTGAAACTAATGCTTCTTTTATGTGAACATGTTATACCTATCTAGACCTTATGGCACTTGATACAGTGAATGCAATCTACTAGTCATCAGTATTTTATAAAAGTGAACAATTGAGTCTGTGATGGCTCAATACCCTGTCATATTACAAGCTTCTATTTATCATTAAATAATTTGCATTGTATAGTGCTCATGGTTTCTTTATGTTGTTGATTTCTATATTCACTTTAAAATTTGATTTAAATTCCTTATGCCTTTTGCAGTACATTACCAATAAATGCTTCTTGCACATTGTTCAGTTTATAGCAGAGAATATTACTTTTTTATTGGTAATTGCACAGCAGATTATTATGTGGTGAAAAAAAATCCATTCTTTTCCTAAGGTATAAAACCAAGTTCCTGTCTGTTTTGCGGATGTTAAAAATCCCTTGACACTCAAAGAAGAAGAGTGGGAGTATTAACTCTCAGGAACCCTTGGCTGAGTATCCATGAAAAGAGTCTTTCTCCTCCTCACACAGGGGACTAAGCTTGTTAGGAATGCTTACTGTGAAAGAAACACTTTATGTAATCTTAATAAATAAAATAAATTTAAGACCATTTTCTTAAGCAGGAGGAGAGGAATGGGAACAAGTTCAACTTTTTATGTTATTAAGAAATATACAGAGTAGGACAGATTATCTGAGGATTTGTCCTAGCTTCTAAGCATGAACTGCTTTGGGGAAAATGACTGTAAAAATAATTTTCCCTACCTATTTTTAATATTTGATAAATTCAGTGGAAAAAAAAAGTCATTTTTCTCCCTCTTCCAAAAGATATATGCAATAAATAGCCAAACCACTTGCACTGTAAAGGTCATAAGGGCCTTGGAAGTAACTTTTAACATGGTAGCAAAGAATCTCTTAATTATTAGAAATGACAGGAGTTTTTCAGTCAGGGTGACCACTCTGCATACTCAAATAGTATTAGTCACCGGCACATAAAAATAAAGGGTCTTGCACTGTAATTCAGTATAATCAGAGCCCCTATAATGCTTTTATTAGTTTGCCTTGCAAACTTTTTACAGATTTTGGAGATTTGCAAACTTTTCTGAATACGTAAAGGTATAATCCCACCGGCCACAAGAGTCAAGCCTTCAGAAACTTGGAGCGATTCTTGGAGGTGTGGGTTATCTCGGCTGACACAGGTCTGGCAGATAGCAGGGGACAGGGCTACTGTGCCTAGGGGAATTGCTGGCCGCCCTCGCTAGAACCGAGGGCTTTGTGTGCGCCGGTTGTTAAGACAAACAGGGAAAACGAGTGCCAAAAGAGACCGCCCTGCAGAGCTGTGGATAGATGTTATTATTTTTAAGAAGCAGCCCTCTGGTGATACAACAGGGCTGACCCTGTTAGCGGAGGCTTCATAAATCTTTCTCAAGTGAAAGTTCCTGGCCGCGCAGGTTGGAGGGCAGACAAAAGAATCAAAAGAGCCAGGATGTGAAGTCTCTGTACTGTACACGTGAGGGCTGCCTATGGGACTCTGCAATAATACAACAATAGCCAAGATTGCAAGGCACAGCTTCAGTTCACTGCCTGCTTTCAACTGCTTCTAATAACAGTTTTAATTTTAGATTCCTTACGGCCTTCTGCATAAAATCTTAAAGCTGTAATGATTCTTTACCAGAAAAAAAGAAATAAATACCATTGAAATCTCAGCTTAGAAAACTCTCTCATTTCTCTCTTAGCAATATAGTAATAATTATGGTGTGATTGGAATGGAAAACATAACAAGATAAAGTGGCTAGAATATAAATGTGTTTGATTCACTTTGACTTTCCACATATTTGCTGTGCTGTGATGAAAATAACTTTATATAATGTATTATCTGTCAACCTACAGGAGACCTTTTTATCTTGTTATCATCTGCTAATCATTTGAGTTAGATGCTTTGCAGTACAGGACCTTCTCAAAGCTGATTGAAGAAGCCTCCTCGAAGCACACTGATGATGTGCCAGTCTCACAGTCCAGAATGAAACTGAGAAACTTTCTTTGTGGTTAATACTTGCACCTGTTCAAACATGATATATGTATATGGAATATACATAGCCTCTCTTACTCCACCAGTACTGAAGCCACAGGTCTTGGTGTTTGCCAGCTGTGTACGGGTGACCGTGCAAATGGAATAGACACTTTTGAGGTCCAGAAATCACAAGGCTTCTGCCATTTGAGCTGACTGGGCTTATAGTAGCAGTTAGATAGTTTTGCATTGCAGCAGGTATTAGAGATGACATAATCCCTCATTCTGGGCTGTACACGAAGCTTTTCTTTTATCCCCCTGTGCAGTTGTGCATAAACAGTTGGAAATTAGTTGTGTTACCCTGGAATCCATATTTCTTGTGCAAGGAGAAAGGGAAGGGTGGAGAAGCGAAAGTATAATATTTAGACAAGTATGCAGCGCCACCTGTAAGGCTATTTGAATTGAATAGGGAGACTCAGGTTTTTCTTCTTGGAGCTGGAACAGGAGCAGAATGTATGTTGGTAGAGTATGTGTGCTGTAGTATTTCTAGAGCAAGTTTTCCTTTCTTTATTTGCTATTTTAACATTTCAGCATATCATCATTCCCCCAAGTGGAAAATTTACATGAGGTGAAACATAATGAAAACAAATGAGCAAGTCTTGATTGGCTTTGCAGTTCACGGAAAATGTTGGCAAGAGCTTTGATTAAAAGTTTAAATTCACACAGGCTTAATCAAAAAGAAATTAAAATCCTATAAAAAGGCTGCTCAGGATTCCCTTACAGAAACCAGAATTGTCAGCAAGAGCTAATTTTGTGTGTTCATATCAAGACCAGGAGAAAGGAATGGAAAATACAGCATAATGGGCAGCTGAAGTGTAATTAATACATGTACATTAGTGTACTCCCAGAAAATATGATAAATGATACATGCTATAGAGCTGCCAGCTTGGGGCGATGCTATCTATTGGAAGACCCGGCCTGATCTGGTTGACAGGGAAGGGTACCACCCTTGCGGGTGCAGCCTCATGACATGAGCCAGGAATGAGTGAGGACAACCCTAGCAGCTAATAATGGGTGGACTTAATGTTCCTCCACAGTAAATCTGCCCGGACTTTATATCCTTATATTATAACTTATGCTCTTTTGTTCAGTAGTTCGGGAAATTCTTACTGTACCCGTTGGAAATTTTTAGGCAACACATTATACCTAAACAAAATCTGACTACATTATTCTCCGTAGGACTGAGTTATCATGCACATTGTCCATCATCAGCAATGTAAGTTGTACATTGTAGTGCATTTTAATTACATACCAGGAAAGAAATGGAAAAGTAGTCTGATGAGTTCAGAATGGAAGGAAAAAATGGAGAAAATAGGAAAAATTTGAAAAGAGTTAATGCGAATTTGACAGAAAGATTCTCTGCATTAAATATTTAGCCAGTCACATTCTTTTACACAATCTTTTACAGCTTAGCAGACTGGAGAAATGTGATTTTTAAAATGAAAGATAGCATATCAGGAAAAGAACTTCATTGTTTCATAAGTGAGGATTGAATTATTTATGCGAGTCATTGTTGGTATTTTATTATTGTGGCCTGAGCCACCTATTTTATAACAAATTTCACAAAGGTGTAGATCTGAAAAGAATTTTGCCCAGTAATTCTCATTGTAGTTGCCTTGACAGTCCTGTGCTTTCCAGTCTTTACCAAATGAAAAAAATTCACTGTTTCCACTGTGTGGATTTATGTAGGTAGGTAAGAAGCAAAATGAGCAAGGTCTGTATTCTTGACAGCCAGTGTTCACCAAAACTTTTGAACTTAATTACGGATTTTTTAAATGGGAAATAAATCCCAGTAATTTCACTAGGAGCATGTTATTAGTGGGACGACTAATCATTTCCCTTTTGGCGGTGTAAGCCCTTAATGTATTTGAAGCTATTTTGTATTTTTGGCAGGTATTTCACAATTGTAATTAGATTTGAAATATGCCAAATGTATAATCCTAATGGACTCTGGGCAGACAATAGCTTTTAGCAAGTAGGAGAAAATCAAGGTCCTGCATATTGGCATGTGTGTTGCTGCCATACTAGGAGATCTTTATTTTAGCCAGTTACAGACCTTTTATATTACGGGAAGAGTAATCAATAAATTGTGTGCTAGTAACAACTGTTCCCTGTATCACATCATATTTCTGTATTTCAATACTCAAGCAAGGGTAGAGGGTCCCCGTGTTTTATTATACTGAACTGTACCTGTTCAGTTCTCAAAGCCAGGTTAGGAAGAGTTGTTTTCCAATTCATAATAATTGCAACAACAAAAAAAACACTTCCTTCTGCCAAAGGGGAACAAAGCAAGGTATTGAACAGAAAACTCCATTTACCCAACATTCTCACTTGCCCTGTGTCTGTAGCCTTACAAAGGAATTGCAAGTTGTGCGAAATAAACAAACTACATTCCCTGTAAGAAATCTTCATGAGTAATCTACTCAGATGATAGTCACAGTCCTTAAAAAAAGCCAAAGGTGCTTTTGACAATAGCAATTTAGATGCTTTGACATTGAGGCCTGAAATATCTAGACTGATTTAGCAGAAAATCATTTTTATATAAAGTTCTGATTTTTCTTGTCGGGTTTGTTTTTTTTTTTTTTTTTTTTTTTAGTTAAGAAGAGATTCAATGTATAAGACCCCAGTTTATATTATAGATACCAGACATGAATGCATATACTGTGCATGTGATTCTGCAAAATGCATTGACTCTTTAAATCCTGCAAAAAGTAGGCATGACCCATCATCAGCTTTCAAGGACACTTTCATTTAGCAAGTGTTCAGAAAATACCAGATATGTCAAGTCTCGCTTTGGCAACAAGTTTCTTGGAGATGCCCAATACTTTGTTTATGACTAAAGTGATGAGGTTAGAAGGAGGAACCATAACAAATGCAAAATAAAATGGCTTTTGTTATGCTTTCTATCTAACTTTTAGGTAGTCAGTATAAAGAGTTGAATGAAGAAAGAGACCATCTTGACTTAATCAATGTAATTGCTGGAGATTTAAATACTGTTGCACACAAGTAATTTTTTATTAAAACTGATTTGAGAGAGTCTGCACTTAATATTAAAAGCAGGCTTTTCTCCTGGCATGGGAGTGAGAACAGCAGTGTGATCTGTGACGACAGCATGTGACATGTCCAGTGTCCTAGGATCCAATGGTTGTTTTGCTTGGCCAGAGTCGTGCAGCAGATTCCATAGGATTTTGTCCCCCATTGACTGTGCTGGTGACAAGACCTGAAGTCACTCAGCAGACAGAAAATCAACAGCTATTCGGCATATTGCTTGCATGTGCTTGCCTCTACTGTTTTCTGTAAGGTTTATTAGCTGCTTTCATTATTTTTTGTAGTAAGCATTGCACTTTCTGATCCAGAACAAGTTTAGACAGCAATAAAATGTGATTTTGTGCTGCTTTTTACAGTTTTAACTGTGTTTAAAAGTAGAAGCACATGACAGTTTATTGAGTTGCATTGATTTTAATGAGTTTTCAACAGCTCATCTTGGATATTTTTTTAAAAAAACATTGCAGTTCCAATGTGAAATTGCCTCCCTAAAGCATCTCAGTTAGTTGTTCAGATTACACTGTAAAATGAGAGATTTCCTTTTCTTCTTTGCTGGCAAAAGGTGGCATGCTGTTTGTTTCTCAGTATTTGAAAAAATTGCTCAAACAAATACCCGTGTTTGTTGAAAATCATTTCCAATTGTGTGTACCGGAGCATCTATGTGTGCATCTGTGAAAAAGAGACGGAGAACTGGAGTTGAATTCTCACCCATTAGTGAAGGAAATTCCTTTTTGAGCTGTACAGTGATTTGTATGCAATGTCTTTGTATAGCCCTTACAACTAGAATATCTCATTACCTCACAAATGATATTAAATTTTTCCTCCCAAGGGGATATTTTATTTTCAGAGTACATTTTGCAAACATGAGCATAAAAAGAAAATTATATATATTTAAATAGAATTTTAACAGACAAAAGCAATTTCATTATATATTCTGTCTTTATTTACAAATAGTGTGCTATTAGGAAACTGAGAAACATTTTGAAGTACCATTTCATGGACGATTTTGTCTCCATTGTACTGATCCTTATTTTAATTTATATGTAAAAATCTGCTGTCAAGAGAGGGCATATATATACCAGTTAGATTGAAGTTGTCTTTTCAGTAAGCAGTAATTCATGAATGCCACTCAAAAAAGACCAATTTGACTTTGCAATGACAAAGAATGTCAAGAGTTTTCTTACTGTGGAAGGCCCAGATGTTGTTTTTGTGTTGCATGTTTTGGTGCCACATGTGTATCAGTAGCACATTACTATCACCTTTAAATCTTGCACAACTGTTTTCCAAAACACGCTTTTCTGCGGGAAAGGAAGAAACCTTTTCTCTTACGTATTTACTGTCCATGGTGGGAAGTGGCAAACAAGTGCTGGGAGTTATTCTACTCCTCCCACGCACCCCTTCCCCAACAACAAAAAAAATCCATCCATTTCTTTTATCCCCTCTTCCACTGACTCCACATATGAATAATTTGTAGGAACACTTATAATTACTCATAGTTGATTTCTTCATAAGGAACACTTGGCTATAAGTAAGCCCATAGCAATATTCAAAGGGAGAAGTGTGTATCTACATGCAGATTTTTTAAGTGTCTAGGTTGACTTTTAACAGTCTGACACTTCGTACAGATGATAAATGAGCTGAGAGTGGTCACCAAAGGACAGACACGTGCATAAACAAATATATGTTCAAGGAATTAAAAAAAAAAATTAACAGCATGCCAGAGAGCAGGGTACCTTTAACGTGAATGTATATACACATCTCTAAAGACTTTTTTGTGATTTTTCAGTCAAATTATGTATTGTCCAATCTATCTTCCTTTCTCCTTTGTACAAGATCTTTGGCTGCACTTCCGTGATGAGTTTCAAGAGGTAGTTCTATTATTTTTTTTGGTGCAAAATGCTGAAGTTATTAGCTCTTCTACAATGCCAAGCAATTAAAATCTTGAGATGCATTTTGGAGGAAGTCTGGATTCACAGTCCTACTCAGGACTGGGTAGGATTCGCAGTCCAGGGATCCCTGCACCTGCACAGCTGTTACTGTTTGCACTGCAACACCTCTTGCCATCGCACCAGAGAAGAGCAGGTCAGTAGTCTGTATGCACCTGGATGAGTGAAGTGCTTTAAGCAGCAGCCTTTCAGGTGAGGCGTCCTACTTTCCTGTCTAAGGCACAGATCTTGGAACTGCAGGGAAATGCTAAAGCATGAGATAAGCAGGGTTTGAAAACTGCTTGTTTGAAGTTTACATTCAGAACAGTGCATGCCCTTCTGGACATCCATACCTTTCCCTACACACGTGATGAGGGATAGAAGCGCTCTTGGAACTTCATGCCTGACTTTTAGGTATTTCCATGCTCCATAACAGGACTTCCATGGAGTCCTGTTACTCCATCAATACAGTCGTACTGTTGGTACGACTGTATTTTTATAACTGGGTCCAAATGCCCTCCATGCTGGGAAAAGCAGGGGTTAAAAGAAAAACTAAACAGATGACACAGCCAAGGATGACAGTCCCACTTCTCCTCTTGTTTTACAATCCCAGCCAAAAACGAAGCCAGTGAGCTGAATTACCCTGCGGAGTGTTGTCGTGAGTGCCAGAGCGAGCAGGCGTGTGTGTGGGTGTACAGGAGGACAGAGGGGAAGAGCAGCCGAGGAGGGACGTGCGATCACCACTTTGGTTATAGCAAACTACCAGATGGGCTTTGCCGTGTGGTCTGGCTTCTCCCTGGAGCTCCCTTACCCTTCTCACAGAAAACATTTCCTTTCCATGTCTCCAGATGCAAGCTGAAGCAGGACTTTAAGGCCTTTCTGCTTAGGCTGAATCCAGCACAGCCAGGGTGGCACAAGGGAAATCCCCATGGGGCTGGATTTGGCAGGTTTGCATGTCCCTCTGTAAATCCCCCTATTTCTGTTATTTTTGATGGACACGTGCTATTCAGCGCTGCCAGGGGAATCACAGGGTCTTCAGAGAGAGCTCTCAGCTTTCTATTGCTGCAACAGCCGAGTGCTAAATGCAGGTAACACTGGCAGAGGCGTTCCTTCCAGGGCTTTGGAGGAGGCAAGGTCAGAAGGAAATCCGTCTCAAGCTTTGAGAGGTGCCAAACAGGGGCAAGTCTGTAGCTGAACCAAAGCTGATAATTTTATTGAAGAGAAGAAGCTGCCAATCCATAGGGCTGGTAGGAAGAGGGGGTGAAGGCAGCAGCTGGCAGGAGCTCTAGGAGAGACGGGAGTTTCCCAGATATCCAAATGTCTTTCTAGTTTTTCTCCTGCTTCACATTTCTTCCAGGATGCACTGATTGCTAGGCATTTTCCATGCAATTTCATTTGCTTTTTTATTGTTTGGCTTTTGAGTGAGAAAGTAGGGGGTGGGTTGGGTGGGGGTTTTTTCTGGTTTTTGTTTTCCATCAGAAAAAACTTCAGTGGCTGTCCTGTTACTCCATCAAAAACATGCCACTGGGGCTTTAATTCCCTGGCATCCTACTAGAGGGTAAGAGGCAGGAGTTGGGAATAACAGATCTATTGATAAATGGCAACTCTGATAATGTATTGCCATTTTCTCTTACCCTTCAGTGTGCTGCTGCAGAGTCAGCAGTTTTAATGATGTTTGTTGTAAATTCATGAGAAACTTTTGGACAAGATGATTTGTAATACATCAGCTACATGAAAATGTGTTAAAGTCAGATTTCTGTTCTGGCTTGAAATCACTTTTAGCTTAAAACCACTCTGAACTAGACTGGTCCAGTACTTTTTTAGGCGTCTATGTGAATCTGAAATAAAATAACAGAGCATGATACCTTGGGACAACAGCTTGTAGTAGATAACTAAAAAATAATTTTAATTCTGTAGGAGGCAGAATCTTGTCTTGCAGTTTCATCCAATCTAAAATTTTAAGAGTGGAAGGACTAGCCTCTGGCCAGGCCCAGAAGACATCAGCACATACTGGTACCTTGATACATTGTCACCATTTAATTTGTTAAAATTATTTTCTGCTTTGCCTCTTGAAGATGCAGAAGCACTTAGTTTATTTGCTGGATGTTTGTATTTAAAATACTTGATGTAAAATTAAGGTTAACAGAATGGGGAAAGTAACCTTGAATAGGACTTACAAGATGTGTAAGTAGCCAAAATTATTTCACATTTGAAATATATAAGTGAAGAATTAAAGAACTGTGAAATGAATCTTGCTTCGTTTCAGCAGAAATTTTTTTTTTGGCAGGTTGTGGTTAAAAAGAACCCCTATCAGTTAAGCACAATAAGTGTTTAAATTCAGATTTCTAATGTGTACTGTTAGTATGTTCGTTCCCAAAACATATGAGAAAAGCCTCCTCATAAACTTATAACATGTACTTCTAGTGGCCCAGCAGGATAGAATAAATATATCTGCTTTTTGTTAGCAATGTATCTACTAGCTGCTTGAAAAATTTCATAATAGAAAGACACTCAGAAGGGAAATGAATATTTTATCTATTTGTTTCTAATTTAAAGTTGAGAAGGAAAGTGAAGCTTTTTCTGTCTGTAATAAATTCAGATTTCCTAGAAGGACACACAGATGCTTTTGCACTTATCTTTTCATTTTCTATTCAATAACTCTTCCAAAACACAATACATCATAAAATATTATTTACACAAAACATAATCAAAACCTTTCCTTTACAACCAGGTATTTGTTGTTTCTGAGTAGTCCAAAACCAGAAACTTGAGGAATATCCTTGCTAGGAAGATAGGGTCTCTGGTATAGCCACATGTAAGCATTGAAAGGTCTTCTGTTTCAAGCCTCTGCTTGCTTTTAAATCACTATAATCTCTGCTGCTAAAGTCGGGATGTAATGAATGTTGTTTGGTGCTGACTGGTCGATTTTGGAGACGGGCGGAATGCTGTGATGCCCTAGAAGACATAATTAGGGGTCAGACTAGAGAAAATCTTGCAAAAAGCCATTTGAGCCATTCAGATTTGAGAAGAAAGCTGACATTGTGCTTCCTTACATCAGTCAGCAGAGCTGGCCTGTGTCATCTCCAGAACTGTGGCCATTCAGATTATATACAAAGAAAATGTCCTCTCCTCAGAGTGACATGAAATTTCAGTTTATCATGTTTGTACTCCAGCAAAATGACCAAGTGTTTAATTGTTAATCCAGACTGGTTTTACTCATCTACACCAGATTTCCAGGGTTATTTTTGCCAGCCCTCGAAACACCTTTCATGTTTTGGCGAAGGAAGTCTGTACTGTACAATCTGCTGAGCCAGAAAGCTAAACATTTCCAGTGCCTTTCATTTTCCTGGGAGTCTCCAGGATTGCATATATCCTCACAGAAGGGCTGGAGGGCCTGACCAGAAATCCCACCACTCTGGAAAGACACTGGAAGAACAGGCTGTGAGGACAAGGAACATCTCCTGGGAACAGCAATGTTGGGCCCCTCTGGGCTCAGAGGGCTTTTCCCACTGCCCAGGGTACCTGTTTGGAGGTACCAAAGTGTCCAAAAGTTTTCAAAGTGTCTTCCCACTTGACCCCAGATATAAACTCTTTTTCTGTTGCCTGATTAGGGGAAAGGGTGCAGCAAGAGATTAAAAAAAAAGAGATTCAGGCTTCATTCTGTATGCAGTGGATTATCTGTGCCTTTGGGGAGGACAGTGCATGTCCCGCCCTATTTCCAGGGTATTTCCAGCCACACCAAGTACTTTCTAGAGAAGCCCCAGGAGCACAGTACTTCGCAGGAACAGGATGTACTTATTTGCCAATGTGTGGATTTAAAGACTGATCGCATCGGAAAATCTTGGGCTTGACCTTGGGTTACATATATTTAATTTCTGTAGGTATCCACACAACGTATTTACATTCATGTTATCAGTGTACATATAACATGTACAGTTCCTGTGATTTGCATGCATCTATTTCAGGATAAGAAAGACAACATTGAGCCAGTGTCACTATTTTTCTCTTACATGAAACTTAAAATTTTGGTAGTACTGCTTGATTGAGTCTAGCTATAGCCAATTTGGCAAATAAAAAGTAAGTTTTTCCATTTTTTTTAAGCAAGCCCATAGAAGGAATGTTGAGAAAGGAAATTGTATCTGGCAAGTTAAAGCAGCCTGGATTGCTATTCTTTACTTCACGACAACATACACCCACACAAACTTTGAACTCCATTGCATCCTATGTTCCTGCTGGCTGCATTTCCAAAGATTCAAAATATTTCTAATAAAAGAAGTCATTAGCCAGCTTTTCCCTCTGAGTTCTGAAATAGATGGTGTGATCTGTAGTTACCAGTTTCCAAAATTAATGGATGAATCAGAAGAAGACATACTTTATTCTTGTTTATAATTTGAAAATGTTGGCCCTTGTGTTTAGGAACTTTTTTTTTTTCATTATTCACAATTTCATTATTATAAATGTGGGAAAAGTTCCTAGTGGGAAAAGAATGCTGCAGACACACACACGCAGACCCCAAAGCCAACCCCCGCATTGCAATTTTCCTATTGCCTCACATCTGGAATGTGTAACTTGCAAACTCAACCATAACGAGAATTATGGTTGAGCAAGTTAAAAAGTTTGCATTTGATGAGGAGAGGAGTAAAGTTGACCCTGATAAGGACATTTTTTTTCTTTACATGAAGCCACATTTTTTTTCTTAAAGGAAAAGAAAAAGAAAATGCGTGCTAACTTTTAGCTTAAACCCAGGAAGTTAAAACCCTGCTAATGAGAGCTCAAGCTCACACAGCTGGCTTGTAATCAGGACTGACTGTACTCCACATTGTCTTGCACATATATCCAGTCTTTTTTTCTTCTTCTTCTTTTAAACAATCATCTGTACATTGCAGCTGGGACATGGTGATTTTTTTCAGTTCATAGTTCGTAGCTCATATTTAGTGAATAGCATAGTGAAGGGTAAGTTGAAAAAGGCGTATTGGATTGCAGATTTTGACTATCTTCCACTACACATAATTCAGAATTTCTGTAGTAATACTTGGATGGAGTAAAATAAGACCGAAGTCAAAATTCACCTAAAATGATCATATATTTCAAAGTATGCTAAGACCAGCAGCATAAAGAAAAACAGGTTTAATCTATCCCTGATATAACTCAACTGAATTCAGTAAATGTACTTCATAAATGATTTTCTGCTTTCGTCACTTCTACTTGGACAGTTAAGACTTATTATACTTATGGAAACCTTTGCAAACCTGATGTGTCCGAAAACCTGAT
>VYZW01005018.1:0-57785 GCA_013401315.1 Balaeniceps rex
GAGGCGGTGGCGAGGGGCGGCTGGGGGCGCCGGCCGCACTCGGGGGCTGCGGCTGTTGCTGCGCCCGGGCCGCAGCCCCGCTGCCCCGGGGACGCAGGGCTATGTGGCTGACTCCCCAGGAACCGCTGTGCTTGAAGTGAGGCCTTCCCGTCCAAACCAGCTGCTGGTGTGGGGGCAGCCAGGCTCCCATCCGGCCCCAAAACAGGCTGTTAGCATGCTTCAGGTGAGGGGCGGTGGGATTGGGGATTTCGGAGAGGCAGGTTGGAAAAAGGAGTCTCTGGAAAGTACAGGGGCTGTTCTGGGAAATGGGTGTGAGAGACCTGCAAGCAGTGGGTCAGAGGGGAGCGCAGCTGGCTGAATATGAGCTGGCAGCGTGCCCAGGTGGCCAAGAAGGCCGACAGTATCCTGGCTTGTATCAGGAATAGCATGACTGGGGATGTGATTGCCCCTTTGTACTCGGCACTGGTGGGGCCGCACCTTGAATACTGTGTTCAGTTTTGGGCCCCTCGCTACAAGAAAGACATGGAGGTGCTGGAGCGTGTCCAAAGAAGGGCAATGAAGCTGGTGAAGGGTCTAGAGCACAAGTCTTATGATGAGCAGTTGAGTGAACTGGAGTTGTTTAGCCTGGAGAAGAGGAAGCTGAGGGGAGATCTTATCGCTCTCTACAGCTGTCTGAAAGGAGGTTGTAGCAAGGTGGGTGTTGGTCTTGTTTCCCAAGTAGTGAGTGATAGGATGAGAGGAAATGGCCTCAAGTTGCATCAGGAGAGGTTTAGATTGGATATTACAGAGCAGACCATCTTGAGTGCTGTCACGCGGCATGTAGAGGACAACCAGGTGATCAGGCTCAGTCAGCATAGTTTTATGGAAGGCAGGTCCTGCTTGACTAACCTGATCTCCTTCTGTGACAGGGTGACCTGCTTAGTGGATGAGGGAAAGGCTGTGGATGTATTCTACCTACACTTTAAGTAAAGCCTTTGACACAGTTTCCCACAGCATTCTCCTGGAGAAACTGGCTGCCCATGGCTTGGACAGGTGCACTCTTTGCTGCGTTAAAAACTGGCTGGATGGTCGGGCCCAAAGGGTTGTGGTGACTGGAGTTAAATCCGGTTGGCAGCCAGTCACAACTGGTGTTCCCCAGGGCTCAGTACTGGGGCCAGTTCTGTTTAATATCTTTACCAATGACCTGGACGAGGGGATCAAGTGCACGCTCAATAAGTTTGCAGATGACACCAAGTTGGGCTGGAGTGTTGATCTGCTTGAGGGTAGGAATGCTCTACAGAGGGATCTGGACAGGCTGGATCGATGGGCCAAGGCCAATTGTATGAGGTTCAACAAGGCCAAGTGCTGGGTCCTGCACTTGGGTCACAACAACCCCATGCAACGCTACAGGCTTGGGGAAGAGTGGCTGGAAAAGCTGCCTGGCGAAAAAGGACCTGGGGGTGTTGGTCGACAGCCAGTTGAATATGAGCCAGCAGTGTGCCCAGGTGGGTGTCGGTGTCTTTTCCCAAGTAACAAGTGATAGGACAACAGGAAACAGCCTCAAGTTGCGCCAGAGGAGGTTTAGATTGGATATTAGGAAACATTTCTTCACCAAAAGGGTTGTCAAGCATTGGAACAGGCTGCCCAGAGAAGTGGTTAAGTCACCATCCCTGGAGGGTATTTAAAAGGTATTTAAAAGTGTAGATGTGGTGCTTAGGGACATGGTTTAGTGGTGGACTTGGCAGTGCTAGGTTAACAGTTGGACTCGATGATCTTAAAGGTCTTTTCCAACCTAAATGATTCTATGAAAGAGGAAAAATGAAAGTGTGACAGAAATAGGATAATAATAGGGATTTAAGGAAGGCTGAAGGGAGAAGTGAGTTGGACAGGAGGGAGGTGAGAAGGTGCAGAAGAAAGAAGGGAAGTATAGAATATGTAGGTGAGGAAAGAGAAGGGAAACATAACATTCAGAAAAAAGAAAAGGAATCTTTTTTTTTTTTTTTTTTCTTNTTTCCTTCTAACCATCTGTTCTTCAACAAAGCTGACCCTTGTGGGGAAGAAAAGGACTTGGGCCTGCAGGACTTCAAAGATCAGTGGGCATTGGGGCCACTTCCTTTTCCAGTATCATCCTGTGATGCAGGACTGTCTCCATCTTCACAACCTCCTCTCTCACATGTGCTCTGCCAGGACACCCCTATCTCCTCTAAGCCCACGCTCAGCACAACTGTTCTGTTGTGCCATAACCCTTTGCTGGAAAAATGGGATGACGGGCACCCCCCAGCCACTGCTGGAACAAAGAAGCTGTGAAGTAGCATTGGCACAGCTCCTGGGAAGTGGGAGCAAGGGAAAGGGGGAAAATGAGGTTAGGCTAAGCATTTAAGTCTGATGTTTTTTGCTATCTTGTGCTTAGAATCATGATGCTGCTGTGGTATTAAGTCCAAAAGCACCAAAAATAGGGGTCAGTGTGGGAGAAGATACAAGGAATATGGAATGCCTTCCAAGTATCCACATTTCTCTACATGTACCTCAAGCTGAAATTTGAACTGTGTAGATTTACACAGCATGCTAACAATTAGAAATATATTTAAAATATATGTGCAGTTTTCTTAAAATCTGTTTCTGCAGCTCACTGCAAAGTGACAGCTAAGGAAGCACATATCCTGAGTCTTTGGCCCTGAAAACTCTTTTTCCAGTGTAGCCAAACAATAAAAAGAAATGAAAAGTTTAGGCTCTCTTTGAACTCAGATTTCATGAAAATATATGTAAATTAGAACTAGTTATTTTAAGCATAAATACAATTTTATGAATATGGTAACTTCATCTTGGCACATGAAATGTGAGGTGATAAACAGGCAGACTGGCTCAAAGTCATTTCAGAACCAAGGTACATTTATGACACGATACTGTCCTTCAGTGGCATGTTCCACTTGGAGGCTCTGGATCTGAAATGACTGTTCCTGTGCTTCAGAATACTTCATTTAAAAGTCATTTACAATTTCAGCAGGAACTGGAGTTTAAAAATAAATGTTCCTCACCTTTTTGTGCCTACTAAAGCTGAAGTGTGTTGCAGTTGCAGAACCTGTAAAATACAATGAATTTGAAGGTGAATCCTCCAAGTGGTCTTAAATAATAATAATTCCTTTTGAAGTCATACAAGTCCTAACTGTTGCTTAAGCAAAATTGTTGCTATATTCAGTATGTGTACTACATTTCTGAACCACAAATAAGGTATAATTAGCATACGATGGTTCTTGATATATTACATGCCACTTGGAGAGACACAAAATATTCATTCTGATGTGCAAATGTGTTTGTGCCTTTACCAGCTATTAGTTTTCATTTAAAAATATGATAAAATACTACAATGGATTCATCTGTTGCTGGTGAAAAAGAAGAGAGATCTGATGACAATATAAACTTCCATTATAAACTGTTTTCTGTATTCACAGAAAAGATCAGTTATTTCTAATAGAGAGTATATTAATTTTCCTCAAACCTCACTTCATGATAAACTATAGAAACTTTGTAGCAGCGGTAATTAATGTCAATCTGGAATATCAAGTTTTAAAACAATACTGGGAAAATTAACTCATTGTAACTTGTTGAAGATAATATTTTGCATGGAGTAGCGCCTCAACATCCTAAATGATAATATTCTGAAGTACTGTTTCTTGAATATTTTACAGGAAAGTGTGTCGGTGATTTCAGTTCTATTTTACAGGCTTTTGCGAATGGGTGTTTCTTAAAAGCAAAGTAATAGAATGAGTTTATACTTAGAATTGAAAGTAAACAGAATTTAGTAACCAATCAACAATCACTACAATAGAAAAAAATGAAAGCTATGATACCTGGTGAAGATATTACTCTCTCTTTTTACAACCTTCAATGGACAAAGAGACCTTGTTTTAAAGATTGTGTTGGTAATGATTTAGAATAAATATTATGTAGAGAACATTCTTCCTCCATCATCTGTAGGTTATAAGAGTGGTAGTGGACTATCACATAGGATAAACTGAAGAGTATACCTACATGATTAAGAATTTTATGATGTACAGTATTGATGTGCACTACTTAGAAGAGTATTAGCAATTTAGGGTAATAAATCGGCTAAAAACATTCATAATATTAAAGCCCACATTAATTTTTTCATATTTAGCAATGTAGTATATTTTCAGAACGAAAGCAGTAGAGATGTTTGCACAGTGATGCTTTTGCCATGTATCAGTGCAAGTGGAAATGCCAGTTCATTGTAATAAAGGGGTGAACCACTGTCTTCTGTAGTGCTTTGAACTGAAGCCTTTGCGGGGAGAGCAGCTTGAACAGGCAGCTGTAATGCTTCCCTCCCTCTCATAGTCCGTGAAGTTTTAGAACTTTAATCGTTAGTCTGCTATTCTCTCTTGCACTTCAGTGTACATAGAAGAATTTTGTATCACTTTTAGAGAAAATCCACCTACATGCTGTAAGGTATTACTGTATAGTACTAGTTGTTTTAGACCAGGTAAGGAATGGCTTAGGTTAGTTTTGGTTTATGTAGTTAAGTTTGGAGTACTACAGCAGCCTTTGAGAATACTATTTCTTTTTAAAGATGATTAAGGTATTTAAATTCACTGTACCAGAGCACAGACTCAAAGAGTTTGGGGAACTTGGACAACACCAAACGTGAGCTTTGAAAAACCTCTAAGTACCAGACTTCTGCTTCCCACAGATTAGGCTTCCTGCTGGCTATTTGTACCTGTTAAATATATAAGACGGTTAGGCTTTAATGTCTGCACTTCAGTTCCCCTAGCTTTGAAACAGCAATGATAATTCTGACTTAAATATTGTGACGATACATTAATAAATATGAGGAAAACTCTTTGAAGTTGAAAAATATAATGAGGTTTAAGTGTATTCCTTTTTGTCATCATTAACCTGTCAAACCTTTAAATGCTGAAACACTGCTCTTGGAAAAAAAAAAAGGAGAAATGCCAATTAAGATAATAAAGAAGCCAAGATACAGAACAACTAAGCAGAACAAGCAAGTGAAATAAATATGGGGAAAGAAATCCAAGGAACAGAGCAGATCTAAAAAGATACAACTCAGAAAAATGAGAAGAAAATCTGAAACAAATGCTTCCGGCAATTGGAAGGGCAGTTAGTATGTTACTAAGAAACACCTTTGCATAAAATTCAGAGTGAATCGGTGTTCAGACAATGTGTCAGAGACATCCGGGCAGCAATTTATCTCCTAAAGTCTCAAATGGATCAGTGGTGCCCTGTAAATTCCTGTTCCTTGTCTGACTGTAAGAGGAGCCTGTGGCAACTACCTCAAATAGATGAATCCCAGCTCTTCAGAGTTCAGGTACCTCCTGTGTTACGGGATGGCCGAATGGAGGTTTTCAGATAACAATTTATATCTAATCTTAAAACCGACTGCACAAGAAGACTGAGACAGGGCAGAGGTCCATGAATGAAGTAGATGATAGACTTCAGTCTGCTGAAGTGCGAGAAGATGGACTTGCAGGAGTAGGTAGAAGGGACAACAAGCAGAATAGTCTTGCACACAGGAACACATCCCATTCTAAACCCTGGAATGGATCCAAGATGCTTAATTTTCATGTTTCCCCCTTACAATAACATATATTTGCAGACTAAAGGTCAAAACCATATAACTTAGATTTGCACAGAAGGTGAGAATCCGTCACCACTAGTGGTCAGCCCAGTAGACAAAACAGAGTATGGTGGATCACCCACCTAGCTGTAAAGAGAAAGCAAATACATGGTAATTGCTCACTTAGTGACCCTTTTGTTCTGTTTTTAAAAACTGGACACATGTAACTTAAGACCTGTATCATCATGCATAAGTGCACGAAAGCCAAATGAATGCTGGTTAGCATTTCCTAACTTCTCAGGATGTGATTTCTCAACCTCCTAATATTATTTCAACATAGCTTTTGTGTTGTGATATGTGGAAGACCAGAATTTATATCCATTATTATTCTTCATAGAAGAGAGTAGGAACATATTTTAAGTATTTATTATCCTTCTTTTGAGGTGACACATTCAAAAGCTGCTAAGAAATCATAAAATAAGAAACCTCTCTCTTTGAACTGATTTTGTACCAGCTTAGGTTGACTGATTTTTCAAAGACAGCAATAGATTTCAGTAACATGAAAGGCTTCACTGGTGATGCCAAATAAAAATTATTAAAAAAAACCCCAAGCTGCTTGTTCTAAAGTTTTCATTTTATGCCAAACAAGTTGATCTCTGTCCTTCAAGGTAATAAAATACTACGACAAGCCAAGAACACATAGTTCTTGTCTCTTTTTTTTTTTTTTTTTTTTTATNAACCTGCAGGCCTTCAAGCAGGAAGAAGTAAACTCACTTCTCTCAGCATCACAAAATATTTTTTACTACTGCTGTGGACTAAAAAGCCTCTACAAAGAACTATAGGAATGGGAAGCAAAAAAAAAGCAGAACTTTTTCAAAGTGGAAAGATAAGAGATATAAGTACATAAATAAAAATATTTTTAAAATGGGAGGATAGAAAAAATGAAATTATACTTAAAAATATGGGAAAAATAAGCATGTGCAAACAGAATAAAGGAGGGAAAAGGGAAACTGAAAATGAGTGCAAGATTGAATGGGAACGACAGAAATGATCAGAAGTAGTGAAGAGATTGTTTTGTATTCATTTGGAAAGAAATTTCCATAAAGGTTGGACAACTTAGAAGTAACAAAAGATTTATAAAAATAGCTGTTCCTAAAAAGCAGTTAAGGAAACATTTGAAAAATGTGCAGAGTTGTAAGTCCATCAGCAAGCCCAGCTGCTATGCATCCTGGGGGATAAAAGGTATTTGCTACAAAACTTCCTGTAGCACTGTCAAATGAAGCCTGAAAAGAGGGACAAATACTAGAGGACTGAAAAAATTAAAATATGGCCTCTTTTTTCCAAAGAAAGCATAGAATGCCCTTTGTAACTTCAATCCAAGAGATAATACTTTACCACTATATATCTTATTCTAGAAATGCTGTATAACAATAGATGATGCTGTGCTTCAGAGACTGAAGGATTAAATTATTTTTGCTTAGAATTGTGAGTTCTTTCATGAAGCCGTTACACTGACGATGAAGAGATGCTTCATAAAAATAAACCTTTGAATGAAGATTACAGCTCACAGAAAGACCCTTCAAGGCAGTGACTAGAGCAGGAATCCTGCACAGATACACCTCCTTTTAACACCTGATGATCTGTGGCAAGGACACACTACTAGCTTTCTGGACCGTTTATTACATGTTCTCATAAAAATCTTTATTTGTGTGTGTTTTTGCAATATCCCCGTGCTGTAATACAAGGATATGTATCTCTGTTTCAGTTTCATAATGCATAAGACTTGCTCGTTGGGTCTTCACTTCTTGCAGATGATTGTCCAAGGATACAGTTTGCACAGTATGCACTGGGAGTGCAAAGCTGGCGTACATGCAGCGCTGTCTCGCAGAGCTGCAGAGTTGAGGGTGAGAGAATTGCTCTTGAATCAGAAGGTAAACCAATGGTTTTAATGAAAATTGCAGTCTCCTGTGTTGCTTCTGGACTTGTTTTACATCATCCTATAGGTCTCTGCAAAATGTATGGGAATGGGATGTGTGGGAGACTGGACTGTGAAGAATTTTCTTCATTTTAACCTCAAGAAATTTAAAATAGTTCTTTAATACCTCTTAAAGCAGTTCTTACTTAGTATTTCCTTTCTTTCATTTTGAAGAAATAATTCAAATACTTTCTCTGTACAATACCCAGTGAGCAAGAAAATGATATTCTCCTTTTCCGGTTAGGCACCGAGGCGAGGAAGCCTTAATGTTATTGCAAGGTTTCTCGGAGGACCCCAGCCAATCTGTTCTGCCCAGACTGTTAAATAAGATGGAGGCTCCTCTTAGAGGCAAACCAGATAGGAAAAGGATCCTGGTATGGAAAAGCTGAGCGTCACCGAGCTATTGGCAGTCTTCTCTGGAAAGTTTGGGGTTTTTTCCTTGTCTGCTCTATATAATAAAGTTGTGTTGTTGTTGTTTTCTTTTACCATTACTGGCAATCTGTAATTTCTACATCCCTTGTCTTCAGTGTACTTCACAAGGGAGCTATAAATACATCTAAATTTATTTGGTCGACTTCTGTGTTTATACAGTTCCCACTGAAGTGAGGTCACTGAACTAGAGAACTGACTCTCAAACTGGTTCTCAAACCCCTGTAGCATCACGCTGTCATTCTTGGCACGTGAAGCGTGACCTCTTGTCCCACAGTGGCCAGGCATATTACCAAGAGGTTTTATCATAGTCACTCCACATTTAATTAGTAATATTTTTTTCACAGCGGTGCATCTACATGGCAGTTTTATTTTTTGTTTCCATAAATAACTCTATGGCCTACAGATAGAAGTGAGAAATCAAAGGTCCTCATAAATGCTTGCATTTCTGGAAAAATATAACATGGAATAAAAACCTGAAAATTATATTCAGATTTTATGTACTCCTATTCCCCAAGTGAATTAAAAAATCATGGGAACCAGCTTCGGTCACTATGAAGTATCATGCGCTAAAACCTCATCACATCAACACATCACCAGCTAAGTTTAGAGTAAACTTCTGGATGCAATCAAGTGACCCATGGCCTTGGCAAAGATCTAACTTGAAGTCTTATGGGGAAATAATTTCTGGCTCTTAATTTAAGACAAGGCCAAAGGAATTGAGCCCTGCAAGTCCTACAGTTAAAACCCAGAAATCCCATTTTGATTTGAATAGTGAGCTTCTCTGTTGCTAGCAGGTATGTGTGTAAGAGTTAGTGAGGCACAGATCTCCTGCTATTTTGCCCTTAATGTGGAAAAATCAATCACCCTTTTTAAACGGCAGACTTCAGATAAAACATGCAGTGCCTTGGTGGTTGTGAAAAGGCTCTTTTTCCAAGACTTTGATAAGAAGAGGAAGTTAAACAGAATTTTAACCTTTTTTGTGAGTACTTTTGAAGTGACTGAGGACCTGATTTTCATTTGCATCAAGGCTTCTGCATTAAGCTTAAAGAACCTTAAATGGGCATAAGCTGTAATTAGGACCTAGTTCCCTGTCTCTCCTAGCTTAAGGTATGTAACGACTCTGAATCCTTAATGTCTATAGATACAGCTCCAGGGGAGAACCTCTGATGTCCAGAGATTCAGCTCTAGGGAATAGCGACAGCCTGGCAACAGCCCAGAAATACAATTAAACAAAAGTCTGTCCTCTGAAACCCCCAGAAAATCAGTATGTTTAAAAGCATTCCAAATTTATTCTTTATACTTGCTCTTTTCAGGATTAATGTCATACATATATATGAAACCAACTATTACAGTTTTTAATCAATGATGAAGAAGCCTAATAATTTTCATAGTTTATTATCAGAGTATTTTACATAGTTGACACATTTACTATATTTTATTTTTCATATGTATTATTTTTACATAGGTATATTAAAAAGGTATTAGTTAATAAGGTCCACCAAGAAAACGCCTGAGCTGTACTTTAAATGAGCAAAGCCAGTTTACATGTTTTACATATTAATACAGTGAGTGCCTAATTTCAGGGGTGTGTGTGAAAATAATCTAATGCTCATACAGTATGTTGTGATTCTCAAATAGAAAAGTTATACAAACACCTAACCTGATTTTAGCTTTAAAACCATAAACAGTATATTCTTAAAAGGCAAGAAAAGAAGTTGTTCCAATAGTCTTAAAATTCCTGAACCTTGATTTCCTATACATTTGTCCACTTCAGTCTCATTCAGGACCGTCCTAATGCTCCCAGTTTTGCAAGGGACACCAATACTACAGCTAGCATGCTCTGAGCTTGCTGGCTCATCAGCCAGCCGCTGCCACCTAAAATATGTCACAATTTATGTCCAATAATCCCCCCACGATGGCACTATTTTAGCTTGCTGTTCTCCCCTACCTGCTTATTGCCGCAAAACCAGTAAGAACGTCATTTTCTTTTGAGACTCTACCTCTTTCAGATGTAGATGAAGTTTCTCGGTGGATTCATATGTTACTACCAGGGCATCGACAGGCAGAAAAAAACCCAGATGAAAAGCAGTATTGCAAATGTCTCATTTCCTTAAGCAGCCGGGTTAAGAAAAGAAGCTTATAAGGCCTGTGACAGTCCAGCTCTTGGCCATGAGCAGTCTAGCCGTGAGAGGAAGGAAAAGACCGGTAATACCGAGCTGTGATTCTTCAGTGCAAATCCTGTGCCAAGACATCTGTGTCCTGAATAAAAAGAAATGGGACCATTTTGGTAATTTGTCTCCTGGGTTAAGGGCAAAATATGTCACAAGAAGGATGCAGGATATCCTAGGGAATTCCTACCAATTATAGTCCACATAGTAACGAGAACACAAATGAAGGGAGATTTAATGTACTCACTGAATTACTTAGCAGATGTAAGAGAGAAGGAAGGAGATGCCTGGTCTCGGGAACCTCATGATATCTCTGGTACAGAGGACAGCAAAGGAGTAAGACAGATCCTGGTCACCATGCAATAGATGCCCCCGAGGTGTGAGAAGGATCCATTCAGTTGGAAGCTACTGGGATTGTTTCCGTGCCGAGCGCTTGTTGGGACCTGAAGTCTCCCATGGCTGCTTCCCCCTGCGCCGGGTTCCAGAGCGGCACGGCCAGGTGGGAAATGAGTGAGGAGGGCACTTTTGTTTGGCACAAGCAATCTAGCTAGGATTTGCAGCTCTTCAAGTAAAGCTAAAGAAAGGTGTTAGCCTAATAATGGCAAGTAGACATATATGATATTATATATATTATTATACAATATATAATTTCATATTAATATATACAATGATACTATAGTAATATATAGAAAAGCATTAACTGTAGCTTTAAACTGTAGCATTAAATTTCCCTGTAGAAACATGAGGAGTATGAGAAACAGACAAGAATGGAGTACTGAGCAGATCTAAAAGCTGATGTATTTCAATCATAAGGTGTACAGAAGCAACCTTCTTTCAGTTAGCGTGCAAGGGGGGAGTGCGGAAAAGCAGCATCAGTTAAGAACTACAGTCAACATGTAAGGCAATCTTACCAACAGCATTCAGTGGGCTGCCAGTTCATTTGGCTCACTATGTATCTTCTATTGATTATACTTTCAGATGCATTCAGATGTTTACCTGGCTTCAAAGAGCAAGTGGAAAAGTCCTTGGTAGAAAAATCCATGGAGGACTAGCGCATGCAAGAAAATGAGATCTGGGTTAGGTAGCCTCAGGGCCGCAAATAAGGAAAGGTGGGAGACTATTCCAAAGAAGTACTGAAGTATGTTTTTATTGTAATACTCTTCCCTACGTATCTGCTAGGAAATAGGATACTGGAAGAGATGAAACTTTGGTCAGAAAAGCATTTTATTAGTCCATTTGTTCATATTTGAGTTACTGAGATTTAAAGTTGGATGTTTCATGCTATAGTCAAAGGAATAATTTGGTAAAACTCTCTTTGATAATGATGATAACATTTACCCTGCTGTTTATTTCCTTTAAAAAAAGCAGCAACTATCTTTTAATTCATGAGCATGCATATTACATAATTTAAGTTACATGAAACTGAGAGTCAGAGCATCATATCTAGTGATGAAATGTAATGGGCATAAGTTACACATCTGAAAGACAGGCTGAGTGTGAGGGAGTCAAAGTTTGATTTACACCTGGAAGGAACAAGGAGAAAGTATAAGTTTTGCTGTCACCAGGTTTTTCCCAAATGTCACACAAAAAAGTTATTTAAAGCATCACTAATTAATTTGTATTGACACTCAGTACAAGATTTTCAAGCCTTTAAGACATAAGTGTAGTCCTAGATAGATGAAATGGGTGAATCTGAGAAGAAAACAAAGGTTCTAATGTATGTGAATGTTTAATATTTTTATGAATTATATGCTTTAGACTTGAAAATGTAGTCACAATTATGTTGAAATGAAAAAAACCCTAGGAACAGGAGGTAAAAGCTGAAGTTCAGTAACTGTCACTAATGATTCTAGATCTGATGCTTTCATGCATAGCATACTAAGCCAAATGAAGGTGCATAATGAAAAATGTCACTGAATTGAGAATGTTACTTTTTCAGGAAATGTTGTTGAGTTGGTAGTTGTCTTTTTTTGGGTATTTATCTAGGAACACATACCAAAGCATGTTCTATGTTATGTATAAATAACTACATCCTTCCCCCATGCAGAGAGATCATGTCTCTGAATTTGCATTGGTAAAATTCAAGATGCCAGAATATACACAACATGAAACCAGAATGGGGAGAAGGGCTGTTTTGGTTTTTAACGTAAAAGCTTTTCTCCCTGCGGAAAAGAGAATGAAACAAACTTATTGTAGGGGTACTCTTAACTGGAACGGGCTGAAGAATGAAGTGTACAAAATTAGAAGTCCTTTTTACGAAACAATAGACAGGAAAGGTGCAAAGAGTGGGTGTGCCATGGGAGACATCAATGGGAAATTCCTGGATACGTCTGCTTGGGGTTGTTCCGTTGGATTAGTTTATTCATTCATTGAAAGTGCAGTAATTAAACTGTATTGAACAGAAGTGCGACCACACCACCTTTTTTTCCACAGTCAAGGTGCTTTTCTTGTTAATCGTACAGTCTCTACAGCTCCATGTCTATATGAATAAATCCTTTAGTATTCATCATGGTTTAACCCCAGCCAGCAGCTAAGCCCCACACAGCCGCTCGCTTGCTCGCCCCCGGTGGGATGGGGAGAGAATCAGAAGGGTAAAAGTGAGAAAACTCGTGGGTTGAGATAAAGACAGTTTAATGGGTAAAGCAAAAGCCATGCACGCAAGCAAAGCAAAACAAGGAATTCATTCACTGCTTCCCATGGGCAGGCAGGTGTTCAGCCATCTCCAGGAAAGCAGGGCTCCATCACGCGTAATGGTTACTTGGGAAGACAAAATGCCCTCACTCTGAATGTCCCCCCTTTCCTTCTTCTTCCCCCAGCTTTATATGCTGAGCATGACGTCATATGGCACAGAATATCCCTTTGGTCAGTTGGGGTCAGCTGTCCCAGCTGTGTCCCCTCCCAGCTTCTTGTGTACGCCCAGCCTCCTCGCTGGTGGGGTGGGGTGAGGAGCAGAAAAGGCCTGGACTCTGTGTAAGCACTGCTCAGCAATAACGAAAACATCCCTGTATTATCAACACCTTTTCCAGCATAAATCCAAAACATAGCCCCATACTAGCTACTATGAAGAAAGTTAACTCTATCCCAGCCAAAACCAGCACATCCATGAAGCTATTCCATAGTAGTTTTTCTAACAGTGAATTCTAGGATGCCTAGCAGAAACTACAGGAATTTGGAGATTGGACTTAAAACTAACAGCTCCCATGATTCTTTTTCTGGCATCTAATGATTTGGCCAGTGCCACTTTTGACCTGCTGACAGGCAGCGTAGGGGATGCTGCTGAATGCCACGAGCGTGTCTATCAGAGCATACATGGGCAGGCATGCAGGCAGACAGATTTGGCAGTGTAGTTTCATAGGGCTTCTGAGGACATGGGAATACGCTTAATGGAGAAGGAGCAGAAAGATGAAGACTGAAGAGCTATTTTCATGGAATCACTGCACATGATATGAGACATGCTTGTGGACTCAGCCAGCTAGCAGGGCTCCTGGGATAGGTGGTGAAGCAAAACTGGGATGACTGGGCCTTCTAGCAAATTGTCAGCGAGGCAAAGGACACTTCCTAGAAATCTGTATCCTAGAAGTCACCTAAGAGTTGTAGCACCAGTGTGAGAGTTGCCCACAATGCAGAAGAAATAGGTTGCTCTTGCTCTTTGGGAAGCAGGCTACCCCCACTTACTGCCTGCTAGTAGTTAACCAGGTTGGGGCTGGCAGATCAGCTTCTGGGCTTGTTGCCATGGAAGATTGAGATGTTTCTTTGAGCAGTGCTGCTCTACCAGGTGTATACACAGGAGGAACTGGCATCCCTTCAGAAAGCATAGGGGAGATATTTGTGTCCACTGATTTTGGGGAGCACCTTTTCTGCTTCATTTGCTCTGACAGTGCCTTCTAGATGTTCGTGTTCAGTGACTCCTAGATGGAACTAAACGTACCACTTCTGAAGGACAGGACTGAGCCCAGGACCTCTGCAGCAGTCCACGCACATGCATGGCAGGGCATTAATGATTACTGCATGGCACCTATGGCTAAATTTGCCTCAGACAGCAGTAGAGGTTAAAAAAAAGAAAAGGAGTTCCCATCTAGCTGTCCTACGCAGATGCCACTTACAAACACTGAAATGCTGCCAACCCTTTCAAGAGCTAAAAAGGAGTAGAAAACCTGCTTGGTGATATTCTAGGTGAGCAAGGTAACATAAGAAAAGGCAGAGACTTCCTTGATGAGGCTTTTGGAAAAGAAACATAAGGATGACATGTAACTATACAGGCTGGCAGAGGCAGTGGCAACAGAAGCTGCTACCTAGTAGGCTGGACACTTTAAAGAACTTCACTGTAATCCTCCTTTCTCCCCACATCTACTCTTGTTTTTACATCCTTATTCAGCTGTAAACAAGAACTGGTAGTTTCACTTCTTCCACTTAAATGAATGAAAAAAATCTTTAGACAAATCCTGATCCCAATCCCACTTGTGTAAAACAAGATTAACTCGGTTGACTTTAATGGCATCAGTTGGGATGTACTTTACTGAAATTCATCAACAATTAGATCACTTGGCTTAAGTCAAGTGTCTAAATAACAAAGGTATTTCCAATGCTTTCTCTGTAAGGTGATTTCATTTGGCCATTCTTGGAGTCAGTCTTTGGCCCGAGTTCAAAAAGACCTGGATTTCACCCAGAGGTGTTCCATCAGCATAAATCTGGCTTAAAAGATACCAGAATAACCTCTACCAGCTTCTAGTGAACTATGCAAGCATCCCTTCAGTTGCAGTTTTGGGGCTTTTCGTATACCTGTCCAGTACTCTGCTAAGATTGAAAGGGTACACTTTTCACCAGTGATGGGAAAACAAGAGAAGAGAAAAATATTTGCAATTCAAAAAGAACTAAATGGAAAAGCATTGCTTAGAAAAACCCCCACACATCCTCACATAAATATCCTTTGTCTGTGGGTCAGGGCTAACTTGTATTGTACTCTTTGATGTGGGTTTTTATTTTCATACCACTGCAGACACAGACTTTCAAAGCAAAAACTGTACTATTTACTGCACGCCACAGCCATTTTTAGAAACAATTGCCACAAAACGTAATTTTAAAAGAACTTTCATGTGACACCCACAAACATCTAAATGTACTTACTGAATAGTACATATTTCTATCAAAAATTGAGCTATATTTCCTTTTTCCTAATAATATCAAGTTATTACATACTTCTTTACCTCAGTAGATGTCCTTTTCCTGTGTGTTATGGAGGGGAACAAGACATTGCTTTGATTCTACACTACCTTGTCTTTAGGTATTATACTTATTATGCAAAATAGATGCAGGTTACTATCAGGTACTTGAGCAGCTTTCTGTGCACAGTTTGCAACTGGTTTGCCCAGACAGCTGCATAAGAAGCAATGCATGGGAGAATCAGGGCCCTACACTCAACTGAAGACATATCTGGACTGAGAGCCATACCCCTGTATGATGTAAATCAGCATCATTCTATTCTTAATGGAGCCAAATTTCAGTAGATAAGGATGTGGTCACAGGGGTCCTCGAACTGGTAAAGCTGAGAAATTGCAGATGGAAACTAGAATGGGAAAAAGAGTCTAATGTCCAACTTTTCATTTGATTATACTGAAAATTAGTTGTCTCTATTAAATGTGATTCTAAAAGGCAGAAGACAGCTGATACAAAATAATAATTGCTGCGTTCCTTTTTCCTACCCATGAGCTTCACTCTCTCCTGAATTCTGGGCTAGAAATCTGTCTTTCCATAGAAAGTTTTGCATAAGACATGCTTACCCAGTCTTGTAGCAAATCTGCCCTAGCCTCTGCACATGTACAAAATATACTTCTTAGTCTTTGTTTTGGCCATAAAGAAAGAAATAAATTATGCATTTAGACACACAACATCCATTTTGACTCTCATCTAACTGGAATCCCTGTTTATTCAATTACCTCATACATGTGCATTCAGCTTCTAATGGGTAAATTTATACCACTGCCATATTGAGCAGCACTGCATTACTCGGATGAATAGCTGTGCCAATTTACAGCAGTTGAAAGGACAGCCTTTGAGGTCGAGCATTTTCAGGGTCTGCCTGTCGGGGATGCCCAGAACTATAGTTTTTCTAATGTGCTTTCCATGTTGAAGTATGAGCAGGCCACTGAGTGTAAGAAAGTCCCCTAATTTTGTTCTTCAGCACTGTTGTACTGTGACAAAACACAGAGGACTGGAACTAAGTTGGATATCCCTGCCTTTAGCTAATTAGAGCTGTAGTGTAGATAGGCCTTGCGAAGGGTAGAAGGGACCCCAGCATCTTGTCTTCTCTCATCTCATTTTGTGCAGCTGTCCTCACCACCTTTCTTTTTTCTGAGATAAATACAAGTGAATATATGTGCATATTATCCACAATGTTATTTTATATAACTCAAGATTTGCCGGCTATTTATATACTACATACTAGGACAAGGCAAATTTTCTAGCAGAAAATTTAAGATGACAACTGAAAAGCTGGGAGAAATACATATTTTCAAAGATGTGAAAGTGTTATCCATTGAGGAGCAAAGCTCTAAGCAATGTATGTCATTTTCTCGCAGACCCCTTTCCTATTGTACTCCCTCCTCTGCCTTTATTGATGCTACTATGCTATAAAAAAACAGTGCTCTAGGGTAGACCTCGGAGCCGCAGTTTCTACCAACCTCTTCCTTCCTTATTCTCAGTAGCAGAAGCTACTGCAAGGTTACTTTGCAATCAAGAAAAGAGGTTTGTACAATGCCCCAACTCTGCAGCTTTCAACTGTTCCTCATTTTTCCAGATTAGTGCCTTAATTAAGTCCAAATGTTTTTCATTTTCTCCCTTATGAGCCCTACTCTGAAACCTGATGCTGGCCATCGACACTGTCCTCTTGCGACCTTTTCTCTTCCTGTTCCTGCCGCTGACTGGCGTTTAAATTGTGAGCAATAGTAAAAGAGTGAGGGTTGCACGCTTTCTCAGTCCCCACACACACCTGCGGGGCTGTTCGCTGTGTTACTGAAGTCGGAACCAGTCAGAAATCTACTTGCTTTTTCCCCTCTCTGCAAGGCGGAAGTGAGGCAGAAGAGAACAGATTTTTAGCTGGTGGATAAAGCAGTTCATACCATCCACCTGAGTCACTCTCAGTATAAACTCTTAATACAGTGCAGCAGTAATTTATCACATCACGTAAAATGTATAAATCAGGTTTCTTAAGACTGGCCATTGATTTCAAGGCGATTATTTTTAGGCCGTTATCTTGCAAGCTGGGCCTGCAATTTCACACAAATTATTTTAGCAAATCACGTGGGTGCCCATGAGGGCAGGAAGAGAGCTCAAAATGTTCAACCCGGAGAAAAGATTTCAGTAAAACAGAACAGCAGCAGTTTTAACTGACTCATTTCAAAGTTAACTTGTAACGATGAAGGGCAAATTTTGCCAATACAGTAAGTCAACAGAGCTGCGCTAAAGACAACAGAGAAAAATTAAATCAGCTAAGAATCTGGCCCAAGAAGTTTAGGAAAGAAAAACTAAAGGAAATAAAAAAGGGCTTGGTGCTTTTCTTATGGCGTGAGTGGCCCCAGTTACTGGAACTACACTGATGTAAAATTGGTTTATGTAGCAGAAAAATCAAATCATATGTCAATTGGAATTGCATGACTGATGGTAAACATAAAAATTAAGCATGAAAACCATGGTCAGTGGAGAAATTGTTACAATGTGAAAAAGATGGCCGTAGTATCTCAAAGAACATTTGCATGACATTACAAATAAATTATTTTTTATATCTGCAGGAAATAAAAGAGAACTTCTAACACTTTTGTAAGTATATTTTATCTTAATACAGACAAACGGCATGTCCTGTCTCTCAAAGAAAACTTTGTATCACTAACCTCATTTCTCTATATGAGGTGTAATAGGATTTGTAGAAATCATGAAGATGTGTCCATAACAATTGCAAGTACCAGAAGAGGAACGATATACAGGACAGGTAATTGTTTATTTTTTTCCGTGCAGGGTTTGTTCACTGTTCCCCTCAGGGAGACACATGTGCAGACAGTACACGCTGAGTGAAATGAGTACCCCTTCCTTTTTGACACCTTTAAAATTATTAGAATTAAATCTATACTTTGCTGAGTGAAATGTTTCAATTTAATCAAACTGTGCTGTCATGACTATACTTACATTAGGAGTTTAAGAGCCCGACTTTGTCCTCAGCTAATCCCTCACATATGAGGTTTTCATGGTTAAATTGTCTCCTGTGTGAGTAATCAAGTACATGTGAACTCTGCTGCTAGGGAAATTGAGCACAAGTCAAAATCCCTAAGAATGAATTGCTAAGAAGAGTGGGGTTAAGGAAAAGAGGAGGAGCTGGCCTCAGTCACCAGGTCCTCCTGATTCTCTTTCTTACCTTGTGACTCGCTCCAGTGAAAATCTTAAAGATGAACGAGATCTGCCCCTGTACCATGACTTTACATGCAAGCCGTGTGCTCCTGCTGCCGCCTTTCATTCTTCTAATCATTCCCCTCTTTATATTTTGAAGGGCAAACACACATCTTAAAATTTTGAATGTGCTTACCATTAATCTAGTCTCGAAATACTCTTTATTTTCAAGTACCTGTTCAGTATCATCTATCTAGGAACGATAGCATAGATAGGGATAGAACAGTCATCCAGTTCGTCCTTCCTAATTTTATTTACCACAGTTAGAATAGGTTTGACCATGTGAAAGGAGTTACATAGTTTAGACTGATGCTAAGAATTAGTGTCCCTCAAAACAGTCTATGGAGCTGTATTCTGTGCAGACAACATAGGGAAAATACTTCTGATCCATGAAATAAGATGCAAGACCTAAAGGACAGCATCACTGTGTAAGACTTTCCAAGTGGCAGGGAAGTGTGCCCAGCAGGAATGAAAAGGGCAATAACAGTGCTTCCAGTTCAGAGGATTTTTTTTGTAGTATCAGTGGAAAATGTTGTCATAAAAATGCATGGACTATAAACCTGAAAGCAAGTGGAACAGTTCCAAATTTTAAGGAGATCAGAGGTATACTAGCCAAAGCAGGACCATCATGAATTTTAACACTAAAAATCCACAGAAAGGAAGTGATAAACAAGTAAGATTTGGGCCTCTAAATAATGAACTCCTCCCAAAGGGAGCATGTGAACAAATTGCAAAATTGAATGATGAATGGACCACAGTTCCATAAAATTGAATATATGGCTAGAAAGATAGTCAAGAGATCATGTAGCCCACCTCTTTACCCACTAATAGGAAAAAGTATTTCTAGGTGAATTTTGATGGCTGTCTCACCTGTTCCTAAAAACCTCCAGTGAGGGAAATTCTGTGATTTCCCTACTCATAAACAATCTAATTTAGCTCTCTACTGCTTTACCACTAGCAAATTTTACCTAATGCTGAAATTAAAAATTTTGCTATAAGATAAGCCTGTAGTTTTTAAAAAAAAATTACTTTTTTTTAATGGGACCTTTATATATTTGAGAATAGTTACCATGTATAGTTCCTTTTCCCTCTGTCTTCTCTCTGTGTTTAGGCTGTGCAATCACGTTTCTCTCAGGCTTTCCTCTCAGGTCATGTTTCCTACTGCTAATCATTCATGTTGGTCTCCGTCGGATTGTTCTGAACTAGTTTTCATGCTTTTTGAAGGGCATCGGTTAAAACTGGGTATGATGCTCCAGCTGATGCCCTAGCAATGCTGAATGGAGCAGGTGAAAACCTTCCTGTGCCTTCTAACTTATGTTCCTGTTTACACAATCCAGTATTGAGTCTGCCTTTTTGAAACAGCATGACCATGTTGAGTCATGCTCAGCTTGTGGCCCACTACAGCTTCAGACTCCTATTTGAAGAGCTGACAGGTAGCCAGGTGCCCCTGCAACCAGTATTTGCTCAGGTGATCATTCTTGCCCAAGTGCTTTGCACTTGTTCCTATTCATTTTCATTCTGGTTTTTGCAGGTCATTTCTTCAATAAATTTCTTCAAGCTAATTTTGAATTCTAATCCTGTTGTGCAGTCCCTCCAGCTCCGTGTTGTCTGCAAACTTATTAAATATATTGCATTATTCAGGTCCTCAGGAAAGACATCAAGCAGAAAACGATCCAGAACAGATTCCTGTGGAAGCTCTCCAGAAATATACCCGTACTGTAACAATGAACTGCTGATTGTTTTTTTTTTTTCTGGATACAGTTTTCTAACCAAGGTTTTGTGCCATCCACAGATGGAGTTTATCAAGCAGGTACAACTGATCTGAAAGCACCTAACCTTGTCTAAGAATTCCTATTCTCATTTTTAAGCCCTGCGATCGTTAGTCTTAATTGTGCTAGACAGCTGTTACAGCTGATCATTTGAGTGAAAACTGATGCAAAATTATCTACTTCAGCCTTCTTGGCTTTACAGCTTTCCTTCATTTTTAAGTAGAAACCATCACTTTCCTTGGATTAACCCTCATTTCTGCTGAACTTGTTGGCCTCATGTCTCTTGCTCTTTGCATCTAATTTTGGATCAGAATCCAAATCTAGAAAGGCCTGCTTTCTGACTCCTTCCTCCACTTTTTTAAACAACATTGCCAATAGTTCCAGGAACTCACTGGACATCAGCATTCTGTTGCATTCTTTCACCAATGAATAGCTGATTGTTAAAATCCCTCATTAATATAAAATCCTGTCCGTTGGCTGATTCTGCTTTTTGGACACAAAAAGCCTCAGGTCTTCCTTGTCTGATATTTTGCAATCCCTGCGATCAAACCCCTCATATTCTTTTCCCCTTTTACCTTCTCAGAGATTGTAACTTCCTCCACGTTCTGGATCTCCCAGCGCACATACGTACCCTCGAATGCAGAGCAGTGTATCTCATTCCATCTAATCTTGCCTGTTCTTCCTGAGCAAGCTGACGCTTCATTAATATTCTAGTCATGCCACCACCTCAGCATGATTTGTGAGTATACCAGTGAAAGCAGTACCCATTAATGGGTTAAAAAATTCTTAGTACCATTAAGAAGATGCATTTGTTGGAAAGTCCAAGGACTTAAAAAACTGAAAAAGAATTAGGGGAAGTCTTCTGGGGAAAAAGGAAGCTCTCAGAAGCACAGGACAGAGCAGAGAGAGTGCAGCATGACAACAGTTCACACCACTCACCTTGAGGCAGGAGCTAAAATGGGACTGGGTAAGTGCTCTGAGAGATCTGAGAAACCACAAGTGGCTGTGCTTATTGGACACTGCAGCAGGGAAAGACAGAAGCATTCACTTATATAGAGAGAACCAAAAAAATGAAATAAGTATGTTAAAAAAGGAATATTTTCCACTACCTACAAGGAGAGAAATCTTTGGAGACATGTCTTGTGCCAAATATTTTCCTATGCTTGATGCATCAGCAGGATTCTGGCAGGTGTCCTTAGGAAAACAGAGCACATGTTTGTGCACATTCTGCACCTCCTCTGGGAGACACTGTTTCTGCAGACGGCTGTTTGCGTTGTGTTTGGCACCCACAGTATTTCACAGGAAAATACAGGGAAAAAAGCAATGATGGTGGTGAGAGTACTAAAGTCATATATAGCTGATATTTTCACCTGGGGAGAACAGTAGAAGAGCATGACCAGAAGCTCTGAGCATCCAGAGCCAGAGCTTTATCTGAACACCAACAGTAAATACTATTTAGCAGAAATAACACATCTGGGAGAAACATTAGGCAGGATGCAGATAGGCCACTATAAGCCCGTCCCCAACGCATTTTCTTCAGTAGACAAGAAAGGTAAAGACTGAATTCTCCAGCTGTCCCTGGCAGGTAGGGGAAGCACTGGCTGCTCGAGCCGTCCAACCCCAAACCTGCAGGGTGCTCCTGGACAGAGATGTCCTATGACTGTGGGCACAGTGACTCATGGGGGGCAGCCTGTGGTGGCTTATCAGCAGCTGTGGCAGCTTGCAGAGCAGCTGGATGTTATTAGGCAGTGGCTTTGGTTGGAGTGCAGTTCTACTCCAGCATATGCAAAGCTAGAGACCAGCAACTTGCACATAACGGGTGCGAATAGATTGGTGTCACTGCAGTCACATAGAGAAGGAGGCTTCAGCCTGAAATCATGGGTGAAAAATAACTATGTTCTGTAGAAAGCTGCGGCTGTGTTGGCTGACCGTATGCCATTATCTGTAAGGACCTAGTAAACTTCCTGTAAGGATTTGAAACTTATTTTTACAGCTACAGATATCGGATTTAAAATCAAATGCAAAGCTGGGAAAGATTCATAGCTGCAAATACATTTTCTATACCACAAAAATGCAGAGAGCAAAAACCAGAAGTAAATTGCTCATAGGTCAGTCTGATAAAACAAAACAGTGCAGCCTTGGGCAAAATGAAGTTCAAGTACATATTAGGCAGAGCACCTCTATACTTTTTTTACACCCTTCTCTAAGTAGTCACAACTGATCTTTGCTGGTGACAAGGTACTTGGCTAGGTAGACCTCTGGCCTGGCAGTTCCTCTGAACTACTTGTGAGAACAGGGCGTACAGAAAGCAGTGAAATCCACGGGCAATAGTGTAGGTGGTAGAGCTTATTTCCTTGCCCTGCTAACATGGAGTTCTGGTTGCTTGGAAGTATTTCGTTTAAAGGCACTGAGTAGTGATTCCAAAGGCACCACAAAAAATGTGCTTAAAAGGATACATGAAAGTCAACTGACGGACTGAAAAATCTAAGAGAAGGGCCAGGGATGTTTTATATTGGCCTTAAATAAACAGTGCCATTGTGGGAGGTTAAATATGGTAGCCTCTGCCAAAAATACTATTCAAGCAAAAGAGCCTATGTTGGTAGCAAAAGAAATATCACCCCCTTCTCTCCTCCCCTGGCATGAAGCAGGCATTGGTTTGTTTATGTTGGCTATGTAAACTTTGTTGCTCCAAGAGAATTATTCTCAATTCCTGAAATAGCCTCATTTGAAGATATTAGAATAAAAAAGATGATCCCGTGTAGCAATTTTCTTTCAGTGCAGCTGAGTTTTCTCCATTATTGGGTGTTATACGTAAGCTGACATTAAGGGATTTGGATGTGTGACTGACGCAGAACTAGGACTGAATCAGTTGTATTTTTCAAGAGAGTCTCGTACAGGCAGTGACCCCAGGAGGGTGAGAGATTTGAGTCCCAGAACACAGTATAAGCAAAACAAAAAGGTTTACAACCAACCTGAGAATATGAGACCTGTGGAGCATGATTTGTCCCTCAACTGAGTAAACACAGTAGCTGCATTTTACAGCTCCGAATTCAAGAGGTCATTCCTGCCTGAAAAAGTACCAGCATGTGCTTAATGTCCATTGAAAACCGCTGTAATCTGAGCCGTAGCCAGTCCAGTAGGCAGGTCACGGAGGAAAAATGTCTTCAAAACACACAGAGATTTACATGCAGAAAGACAACATTTGTGTGTCTAGAGAACCACAAAGGGCAGAAAAGGTACAAAGACTTTGCCTAATGCAACTGCATCTGAACAATGACTGGGAATCTGCTTCTTACATAAAGCAAAATTGCACAAACCACAATTTCTTCTCTCTGGGAACTAACAGAGCAGTTGAGCTAACCTCCTGCGTGCAGCCGAGTTAGCCATTTTCTACACGGAGAACATTACATTTAATCCAGCGGGGAGGTCCCCATTCAGGTCTCTTCCGAATGCTGACTTCAGTTTAATGTTTAATGATTCAAGCTGCCCTCATACCTTTATGAATATAATGTGAAAGGGCTGGAAAAGAACTAGTTGCCTCTAAGATTCATTACCATCAGATAAAACTATGATATTTATGTGGTGTGTGATACTAAAGAAAATTACTCTACTGGGGCATAGCTCAGTGCTGGCAGGAATCATGAAAGAGACTCTTAATTTCTGGAACTGCTGTGAAAGACTGAAGAAATTTGTTATTTTAGTATCATAATAAACAACGTATACATTTAAATTTTATTTAAATTCCATACAAGGCCATGTACTAGCATTCAGTTAATACAACCTTTTGTTTCAGGTTTTTTTCCCCCAAGCATTTTATTTAGGTCACGCCTCGGAAATGAACAACGAGAACATAACATTTAAACTTTTACGTTAAGATACTCAAGAGCTGAGTAGACTGAGTGCACGTGGAGAAAAATGCAGAGGATCTTCTTTTCTCCACTTAATCATGCTGGTTTCATCTTTCTGTTGTTCTGACTTGGAGATATGCAGGAAGCAAACAGTATTTATAGCGTAAAGTAAATTTCACTTGCCATCCTTAACCCTTTCAAATGCCAGAGGCTGAGATTTTTATTCATGTAAATAAGTATCGTTATGTTTCAAGTGTTTTTCATGCCAGGACAGTATAAAGAATTGAATTTGACAGTTAATTTCTAATCACCTCCTTTATCATCCATTCCAGTGCAGTAATAAATCCTACTTCACCTCTCCCTTGGACTCTTTTCATTCTGGTCACTGCGTTTCCATGGCTGTTGTTTTCATACCTCAGCCTCCTTTTCTAGGCTCTAATGTGTGCTTCAGGATCTGTCATCAAAACTCCACTGTCTTGCAAAGCCCACAAGCACCTAACATTTAGAAATATTACATTAAAGAAGGGAAGGAGGTTTATAATTGGATTTTTCTCAATGTATTTAGTACATTTGGTGATGTATATCCTTTTAGCATGCCATATTCTGGCATGATTCACATGAGAAAACGGTTAGCAACTAATAAAATAAGTTGGTGAGACCTTGTCTGGAACACGGTGTCCAGCAATAGCCCCCTGGGTCAAAGATGACCTGGGAACAAGGGCAGCAAAGAGGTACTGTGATGATGGGAAATGGAAAGCCTACTTTGCATAAGGAGGCCAGAAGAGCTTGACTCTTTCGTGTAGCAAAACAAAAGGTGATATGGAATGTCATTGCTCACTATAAATACACCAAGAGGTTAAACATTAAGGAAGGAAAAGATCTTTTGAAGATGAAGTACAGTGTTGGCACAAGAACAAATGGGCATAAACTGCCCATGAATGCATTTTAACTGGAAACGGAAAGACATCTAGCCAGTTGAGCAATCAACACTGGAGAGAGCAGACTTACAATGCAAGTATGGGGGCACAAAAGGGGTTGTAAGATGGAGTGCGAACAGCTGATGAAGGGCATTGTGTGATGTGGCCTGGGGCTAGCAGGGGACTGGGCTCCGAGACAGAGGGGGTCCCTTCCAACCCTCAGTTCCTTTGTTTTAATTTTCCTCAAAGGTATTTGGAGATTCTGCATGGTGATATCTCACAGCTGGTAAAAGATATGGCTCAGAGAAGAAAAAGAAATAAGCAACATGTCTTAGCTCACCAGATGTATGTTATTACTTTATTCCCAATTCACAGGAAATGAACAATCATTTAGTACTGACAGGTACACACTGGAACTTACTATCTTTCTTTTAAACCTTAAAATAATGTACTACAGAAGTTTAGCATTAACCTTAAAGTAGACTTCACATTTTTGCCAAGGTTACTGTGATATCTTCTGAAACTTTTTGAGGAAAACAGCAGAAGTAGGCAGCAGGCAGAAACTATATGAATTGCTGCCAACACAGCTGAAATGTTAGCAAGGTTAAAAAAAAAATCATCCAAAGCTCTTCTGCTCATAGAGATACCTTAGTGAAAGGCCTCTTGGGAGCTGCAGAAGGTCAGGTATGTCTGACTTTAATTGGGGTGTAACCCAAATTACCTTCTTAATAGACAATTAGACAACACAAAAGTAATGCTAAAAGCAGAAAGTGTCGCACTGAATCAAAGGACTGCAGTTTGTTAACTGCATGAAATGAAGTGGGTTACAGCTATATAAGGGTGGGTCATTACAGGTCTAAGACAAGGTCAATATGTTTTGCATTTCTTTACTGGGATGATTCAGTTTGGCTCTTTACATGACTTTTTAGTGTCCACCTCTGAAGAGGTGAAGGTTATGTATGATATCAACTGAAGAAAAAGTCAGGCCAATACTTTCTAATGTTGCTAGAGAGTCCAGCAAGCCTTTCTTTAAAAACAGAGAAGGCTGGACTCTCAGAAGCAGGCAAGTATCCAGCTCCATCAGCAGCCAGTTTGTCTAAAGGAGGAATCTGAATGGCATCTGAAACTCAGCAGGCTGCTGCTTGGAGTGCCACCATCCCACTTGCTCCTTTTCCACTGAGCAAGTAAATGCCAGAAGTGACATTGGAAAGTCTTGGTTTCCCCACCCAGCTCTTGAACTGGCAAGTCAGGATGGTTTCTAAATAGCAAATAGAAACAGAACCATTCAGGTTGAAAAGGTCTTCTAGAGGTCACCTTGTTCAACCCGATTCAGGGTTAACTTGTCCAGCTGAGTTTTGAGTATCTCTAAGGACAGAGTTATCACAACCTCTCTGGGCAACCTGGCCACAGTTCAATTAATCTCACTGGGATTTTTTCTCCCCTATGTCCAATTGGAATTTCTCATTCTGATGTTTGTCTTACCTCTTTTCTTTCTGCTGTGCAGCTTCAAGAAGAGTCAGCTCCATCTTCTCTACAAACAGTCCTTAGGTAATTGAAGACAACAGTAAGGTTTCTCCTTATCCTTCTCTTCCCCAGGCTCAGCAAAGCCAGTTCTCTCAGCCTCACCTTATGTGCCTTGTGCTCCAGCTCCTTGAGCATCTTGCTGGCCTTCTTCTGGACTCTCTACAATTTATCAACGTCTCTCTTGTATCAGGGGACCCCAAACTGGACACATTATTTCATACAAGGTCTCATGAGTGTCAAGGGGAGGAGAATAGTCACTTCCTTTGACTTGCTGGGCTTTACTCTTCCTAATACAGCCCAGTATGCAGATGGACCTTTGTTGCCACCGGGCACACTACTGACATGTTCAACATGTTGTTCATCAGGACTGCCAGCTCCTTTCCTGGCAAGTGACCACCAAGCCAGCTGACTCCACCCTGTTCTGCTGCATGGGGTTATTTCAGCCCAGGTGCAGGACTTGTGTTTCCCTTTGTTGAATTTCAAGAGTTTCCTCATAGCCCATTTCTCCAGCTTGTCAAGGTCCTCATGAATGGCAGCTCTGCCCTCCAGCACATTGACCAATCTCCCCAATTTGATATCATCTGCAAATTTGCTGAGAATGCATTATAGATTATTGTCCAAGTAACTAAGGAAGACATCAAACAGTATCAGCCCCACTGTTAAATCCAGAAAACCACTCAACTGATTACCAGTTAGACTGTGAACCATCCTTTGAGCCTGATGATTCAGCCAGCTACCACACATCTTCAAGTCCAGCCGTTCAGTCCATATCTCCTCAGTTTGGCTACAAAGATGCTATGGGAAATAGTCTTCAAAATCTTGCTAAAATCAAGGTAAATGCCATCCATTGTACTCCCCTCATGTAAAGAGCCAGTCGTCTCATCACAGAAGGCAATCGGGCTGGTTCAGCACAATTTGCCCTTAAACAATATAATTTCTTTTTCATTCTGAATTTCATATTGAAGTTCTCAGATTACTCTACCACCTTTTCCAACACCCTCCCTCCAACACAATCTCACTATATAACACTTCCAGTATATCACTAACATGATCGGTTTTCATTCTTGAGGCAGGATCAGCTACCCAAGACTTTCAGATCTCTTTCACCAAGACTCCTGACAATCATCCTGATCTTACTTGGCTGATGAATCCATGCAAACACCTTTAAAAGGAAGGCTAAGCAGAGGCCCTGGCCCCTCCTTTATTAATTCATTTTAGGCAAGCCAGACTTAAAAGATACAGGTAGGAAAGCTAACTTCACTTTGCACTTTCCATCTTTGTATTTTTCCCCTGTGTGTACTTACATTTGTTTCATTAGAATCTATAAAATCTATTTTCTTCTTTTTATGTTGTGCTAGGAAGGATATAAATGGACTAGCACCCTTTTTTAAGCTTATGCACATTCTCATTTTCTTTTCAGTATTTTTTAATGGATACTCACATGGCTTTGACCAAACTGAAGTCTTGCAAGTAACTGTAAGGCTGAACTACCTGCAGGTAATTTTTAGTACCCTCAGAGGAATGCAGCTAACTTCAACTCATCTCCAGTCTGAGTTGGTGCTTTTTGAAGTAGGTCTTCATGGGGTGAACAGGAAGACTATGAGGGTTTTATTATAGTTGGCTTCCTTTACTGCATTAGCGTTTATATTTTCCCAGTAGAAATCCCCAAATTGAAAATATAGAGGTGTCAGCTAGCACCACTTTAGTTAAGGTTGTGTCAACATTTCCTATAAACGTTGTTTTTCTAGGGTTTATAACTAGACTGTAAAAATGTGCTCAGCACAGAAACTTGGCATAGAAGTGTTCAGCCTGGGAGAGAATTTTCACAATTAAAAAATAAAAAGTCCATTCAGCTGTTTTTAACTAATATCCATGTAATTAAATGGAAATTAGTTGATTTAAAGGTGCGTTTTTCTTCAGCATAATTCAAAGCAAGCTTTTATTTAAAAAAATAAATTAATCAAGGGATCATTCCATTAATGTTGTCTTGTTGCACTTGGTAATTTTGAAAAAGTCAAAATTACTGAGCTATTGCACACTAGGAAATAGTGAGTACATCTGCAAATGCCAGTTTGTATAAAGCTCTTTGCTACACATAAGGAAATATTTTTAATAGGCAGGGCTAATAGTGCATAATATGAAGTTTGCCCAATATTTCCTATTATAAAACCACATTTTGAGACTTTGTCAAACTTTAACTGTTTGGGCTGATATTTTATATTCCAGGTGTATGCCTAAGGCTGAATTTTGGAAAATTTTTTGTCAAAACAGTTTAGCAGATTCTGGGAACAGGAATTGAGAAAACATTTTGTTTTGTTCATATTACAAAAAATGCTAACAAACTCCTTCTCAAAAAGGTCTATTTTCTCAAGATTTTGTAGCAGTGACTCAAAATGTAGGAGGGGAGGCAAAGTGGTCTTTTCAGTTGTGAAATGCCTGCTGCTGTTTTTATAGAAGTCTCTCATTTAGGTCCAGTTAGAAACCTTTGAAATAACACCTACTTTACCCATGCTCAGTAGAGACATTTTTATTTTAGCAACTAGTATCTCCATATCTCTATTTAGCAACTAATATCTAATATCTCTAATATCCCATCTGTAAGGCACACGTGCAGGTTTCTCAGGGCTGCTGGAGTCATGATGTGGAGAAGATGCTATTCATCCACACAGAGTGACTGCACATGCTCTGTCCCCTCGCAGCTCCTGCCTGGGACCAAGCTAATGTGTGCACCACCTTCACCACAGGCTGAACATACTCCATCCAAAGTCAAAGAAAGTGAATTTCTCCAGTAATGGTTGCTCCAGGTCAAAGTCGGGGATGGCAGCTCTCAGAAATGTCCTTGCCGGCATCGAGGCAGCATAAACAAGGAATTCTTCAGAGCAACTGGAAAGGAGGCAAAACCTTGACTAAAGGAAAAATACAAATAGAAGGTTGGACCAAGAAGTAGAAACTGATTAGGAATCGGAATTCACTGACCAAAGATGGAGAGAGGTGACAGTGGTGGGGTCTGGACTGCTAGGTTAAGAAGACTAAGGCTGAGAGCCAGGATCCAGGACTGTAGTGGATGTTGTGAGAGAACTGGGCAAGAAACAAATATTCTTTCTTGAGAAGTCCTTTGTTCTCTCTGACATTTCCCTCATGCAACATCACTGTCATCTTCCCCAAGCCTTTCCTTTCAGGTGTCAAAGCCTGTCCCCTGCCCCAACTCAATGGTGAAAGAGTGTGGAGAGAACTATGCTGATCCACAGTCCTGCATTTGGCTTGTGCCCTACCCATCGTATGAACCCTGCTCCATGTGCAGCATCCAAGGGCATGGTGTTGAGAGTACAGACGACCATACCCTAAATCAGTTGGCTTCACCCCAAACCTGGATGCACCATGTTTAGTATGTAGCACTTAGCACGCAAGGTTTCCCTTGCTTTCCCTGTGATGGGAGCAGATCCTACTACCTGAAAGACTTCTCTTCCATTCTTTCTAGCTGCTGCAGAGGTCTCTTGAAAGAAGTGTCCCTAAAGAAAGTTCTCAGCTCTAATCCCAGGTTGGGGGTTGGAGCAGTTCAGATCTAGCTGTCATCCTTGAGACATAGCTTATATCTCCAACAGTCAGGCAAAGCCAAACTTTTAGACACACATCTGAATTTCAGAGAATGAGTTGTGGACTTTGAGTATGGAGCCAAGCATTTCTCCAGACTCTAGCAAGTCCTGAATGGTGACTGGTAGAGCCTGTGTTGGTAATTCCAAGAATTCATCGTCTGGATGGTTTTCTCCTTCTCTGTTGCAATACTTTAAAGACACCAAAACTACATTATGGTGTACTGTAAGTGTCACCTTTTTACATACGCAATTGATGTAACTGAAGTAAAGGTGTTCAGCCACTGCTGGGGAATGGCTGCTCCATGCAGCTGTGAAGAGGAGAGGATGGTCTTGTGAGTGGAAACAGCAGATGAGTGCTCACAGGGCAGCCTCCTGTAAAACTCAAGGCGATGCCACGGATAGTCCTAGAGTCCTTGTTCCAGATGAAACACCAAAACTTGGTGTCCTAAATGTCTTTCTTCTGAGCAAATAGCAGAACAATGGCAGAGTGAAAGATCTAAGAGAAACCCTCTTTGGTGTTGAGCTCCCTGAGTTGGAAATACTGTATATCCCAATTAAATACAGCCAGGCTGTTTGAACTGCTGTGTTTTAGTAAGCAAGAAGTATATCACAGCAACACCTGAGGGTGCTGCTTTGATCACAGCCTGTCAGCATTTCCGCTGTGAACTTCGTTTATTAGAGGTTGGCTGCAAAAGATCTCTCCATGCTGAAATTTCAGTGTAAAGCCTGTGCCAGTCACCAGTTAAGAGAATCAGGAGGCTAGAAGCTCACGTAATAGTGCTGTACTCCTGTATGGGATTTTCGTTTTAAAAACTGAGGCTTTTTTTCTTTTCTGAAAACAGAAGTTTCTATATCGTCTCCAAAGTGCATTAATCCTTACTGCATACTGAAGAAGAAAATCAAACATCTGAATTATTGAGAGAGGTGCTTGAATGTCTGAAAAACTTCTCATCAAATTTTCATCCATTCATTTTGTACAGTTTTCAGGACACAAATGAAGCATTCCTCATCCTGTCTTCCTGCTGGACTCTAAGGTGGTTAAACCACATCTAGCTGGCATGAAAGACGGGGTGGGGGTGAGAAGAGAAAGGAAGTGTCGCATCCTCCATTCTGAATAGCTAACACGCTCACAGCCATGCTGAGCCAAATGCTTAGACCCTTCATCTGCCTGCTTTGGAGCAGGGGCCTGGGATCAGGTCCTTCTGCTGCGTACCGTGATCGGTGGGTCTCACTGCCCGGGTCTCTCCCAGGCTCCCCTGCTGAAGCCGCTCCGCTTTGTGTGAGCTGATTAAATATTCAGAGGATGGGAGTGAAAAGGGCTCTGCGGCTTGGGGTGGGGGTGCTCATCCAGGAGGCCGGCTCCTAGTCCCCGCGCCAATGAATATTTAATCGCTTTGTACAAAGTGGAAGAGTTTCAAAAGGAATCCCTGAAATCTGTAGCTTGGCAGCTCGTGTATTTAACCGAGGAGAGTCTTGGGTTGGAGCCCCTTTTCAGTATTGTGCAGGAGAAGGGATTTAAAAGTAAAACCCTGAGAAGTGCTTTGGCCACTGCGGTCTTCTGGACACAGCTTCAGGGTCAGTGTGTGAGAGCTGGCTTAGGTACTCAGCTGAGTGGAAGGAGTGATGTCCTTCCCACCCCGAATTAGCCACGCAGCGTGTCTCCCGCAGGCCGGTGTGGTCAGTGCCGTGCGTGCTTCGCTGGCCTCCGAGCACGGCGATCCCCTCCAGGCAACATGCAAGGAAAGCAAGGCACCCATGTTGCACGGGCTGTGGCGGGGAGCTAAAACTTCACCATTGCAATGCTGCTACCGCTAAGTCCCTCTGTGACTTTTGCATTGGGGCTGTCACTTAGCGATGTCATCTTTCACCTGCCTGACAAGCATTTAGCTGTTTCCTTCGACAGCGGTGAAGCTGCGTGCTTGCTGCAGGGGAGGCACCGCCTGCTGAGGAGACAGAGTCTGTGTGGGTCCTCTCAGATCGGGATGGAAACACAGTGTTGGTCAGCTTGTACCGCTGTATTCTTGGTTTGTGCTTGTCCTTAGGAAAAGAGGAGACTCAGAGAGCCCAGTGTCTTTCATTGGTACAATATTAATGGAAAATGAAGGAGTCTAATTGTCAATGTTTGGCCTCCTGTTTTGTGATCACAGCAACCTTCCCTATATATTTTTATAACTGCATAGGAAAAGGTAACTATGTTGTTATAGACTGGGTCAATTTGTATCTACACCTGTATCTATATAACCTATAGATACAAGTATACATACAAGTAACATATACATACAAGTGTATACGTACATCTGTATCAATAAAACTTTGGTGTTTGCACAGTCTGGAAGTGATCATGCCTGGATATTAACAAAGCTTTCCTCCCCAGCTCCCTGCCAAACATTGCCATAGCTTATCGTATCACTCCAGCAATCAAACAAGTAGTTCATTATGGATGAAACTCCAGCCTGGATTCAGAGAAATGCTTGCAGATGTGCTTAACTTTCCATGAGTGAAATTCCACCCCTATTTAGTAACACACTTGATTTTGGCAAGACCCAGCTGCTGAACCAGGACTCCCATCCCTGGCCGTGCTGGTCCTTCTCTGAAACAGCCTGGGCACATCAGTATTACTTGCAGGTTATTGGTTTTTTATGGGAGCTTGATGAAAAGCGGACTAGTCATTTTGTGTCAGATTTTGTGCTGTGGGAGAGAGAAGCAGCAAGGACTGAATAAGGGACCCAAAGGGGCTCCCTCCACCCTGCTGCCAGAGCCTGCAGAACCCTGGCCTGCCCTGCTTGCAGCACGAACCCTTTGGCCATGCTCCCTCTGTAGCCAGGGCGTGCATCGGCCAGAGCTACAGGTGGGCCCCTGCAGTCCCCGGCGGGCTCTGCTCATGCCCCCTGCCCCGGCTGAAGGGCCTGGCCTCCATGCCTTCCCACGGGGCTGCTGCTCCCCCGGAGAAACGTGACACTCAGGGAGCATCCTCATCTGCTTTCACCCCATCTCTGCCAGGTCACAGTCTCAATGTGAGAAACCGCCCTGGCTTTCAAGTGAAATCGGACCCCGCGCTCCCAGTGAAGGTGACCAGATGTCGTGGTTTCACCAGCAGCGCCGGCCCTGGGAGGAGAATCATCAGGCCAGCAAAACACCCTGCTCTGCCAGTCCCCCCAGTGCAGATGGCCAACTTGGAAATCCCGCCCCAGTGCCGTCGCGTGGGAGATGCCAATCAGCCAAATGTGCTGTTGTCAGCAAAAGACAAAACCTCTCGCAAGCCATGCGGTTGGTGATAAAAGGGAGCAGGCACGGGAGCAGCCCTGCGGAGGCCCCTCAGGAACAATGGCAATCCTTTCAGGAGCTGGCGACGGAAGGCCAGACAAAGGCGCATGCTGCCCCCAAACTCCAGCTGCTGCCTCAGCACAAAACAGGGGGGGTGCAAATTTGGTTTCTTTCATCTAAATCCTCTTAGGTGGTGCGAATGTGGAGAGCGGGCACGCACCCTCCCGCGTCGTGCTGCCTCCCTCCGCCATCAATGTGCACAGCCTCGAGGGCCAGGCGACAATTTATTGTGGGTTTATTTGACTTTATAGGAACAAAGTGCTTTCTGTGGTGGGAGCAGAGCGGGGAACAGGCAGTGGAGGGGCATGGAGAATATTGTGCTGAGAAGCTGTGCCTGCCCTGCACTGTTTTGCCTGGAAGAGGTTGAACTTTTCATGTTCTGGAAAGCCAGATGAGCAGCACAAGTCATTAGTCACCCAGGTATTTACAGTGTTTTTCCTATTTCCTTTCTCCCATGGCCTCTGTGGTCAGCAGTATAAAATTCCTAGGCACTCCCACCTAAACACAAGTTTCCTGTTTATGCTCTCAGAGGCTTTTATGTTTAGCTGTTAAAACCCGTTGTCTAAAGTACCATAAAACAATATGAACAGAGACTGCAGGTGAGCAAGGGGGGAGGAAAAAAAACCCAAAGCCACGACCAGGCTGTGCAGAGGTTGGTCTGGACGGGGGAGCGGGGCTGGGGGGAACAAAGGAACAAAGATCGCCAGCAGCCAGCTTGCTGCCCGAGCGCTGCCGGACGCGCCGGCACCTCCGCCTTTCTGCCGCTGCGACCTCGGCCGAAGAGCTGGGGTGGCTGAGCTTCCTCATCTCAAATCAGCTGGAAGCACCTGATATTAAAAAGTGAATGTGTCAATGGCTAGTGTAAGTTAATTGAGGTTTGTGGTATTAAACAATGTAGGGTTATGACACTTTTTTTAAGGATTTTCATTACAGTAACCACTCACGCTGCTCCTGTTTGGTCTCTGTCAGCATTTACACTATACAAGTTCCTCTTTTAATGTCGGTAACATCTGCTTCATCCTGAAACCTAGGATAAAAGTTGTCAGCAAGAGCAACGCTGAGACTTTCTGGAGCTGCAGGAAGAGAGAAGCCCCAGCTGATCATCAAAATTACCCCTGGAGCCAGCACAAATTCCTGCTCTGCCATAGGCTTTTGTACGCCTTGGTCAGACTGCACGAACATTTTCAAGTTATGCTGACATCAGGAACATCCAGTTTAAGACATTTTGTTGTGATCACATGAGGTCAAAATTGCTGAAGACACAAAACTTGGTAGCAGTCACACTACAGATTTAGATAGCTCTTCCCAGAGCCCTTAGGTAACTTTATATCTATATTTATATTTGGGTCTATATCTTTATCTATATAACAAGGTGATATTATACATTGGTCAACTCATTTTAATCCCCCCCCTCAAATATGCCAACTGTTCGATATAACATTCTCATTGACTTTTATTACCATAAAAATAAAAATGAATAATCACAAAAATACAAAATAAACCTTAATGTACCAGAAAATTCATAATGAAAACTAACATGATTTCAGTGACAAACTTTTATTCACAACAGTGTGATGTAAGGGCCTTTGTCATTATTTTCTTTGAATTTTTTGGTTGATTTGGTTTAGCCAGACACTTACAGCTATTTAAACATAGTTTTGTGTATTTAATTATATCATACATGATGTCATTTTTTACTACAGACGCCCTTGACATTTAATTTATTTCAGCTAGTAATTAGTAAAGAATAATTAAGCTTTCACTACTAGAACTGCTTTTCATGATCCTTGTATCCTGTAGAGCAAGATACAGCAGCAGCAGCAAAGTTTATGTTTCAGATATTAAGATTTATTTGCTTTCAGGCCATACATCAGTAATTTTACAGAGTTTCTGTATACAAAGGAAGGACTGGGACAAAACAACATGTTAAAGAACCTGTGTATTCCCTTACAGAGATTAGCATGAGTGAAGAACAGATCCACTGTGTTGAAAACCAGAACATACACAGGAAACTATTTTATGTGTATATATACATATACATATATTAAAATACCTACTATCTATATATTACAGATATATTAATATATGTATTTTCAGGGAGACTAAAAGGTTTCTAAAATGTGTTGAAGGGCTTCATATACAATATATGTTGTAGCATCTTTTAGACAGCTCTGTTTGTACTGATAACTCTCTCATGAGTGATCTGTCACTTCACAAACATTTTTCCAAACACAGTTATTGGCCATAGATGTTCTTATTCCCAAATATCATTAGATTTTCTGTATATGATGCACAGTGCAGCAGTGGCCACAGTTTCTTTTCTCCTGTTGAAGGTTTGATTTTTTATTATTCTAAGCCTAAAACCCAGGCCCCTCAGCAGCTGCCCCATGGGAATGACGTGCTACCTGAAGCATGGCATGGACTGAATATGCGTTCATACATGGAGTGCACCTGGTGGGCCTGGAGCGTGTTTTCAAGTGTGTGTTTCATCTGAAAGGCATTGGGTTCATCTCTTCCAGACCCGCTCCACAAGTCAAAAGGAAGCACAGTAAGTGGGGACAACTGGGACACTGGCTTTGAAAGTTGGCTCCTGGTCCAAACTAAGCCGCTGATGTAGATGCGCCAAGGTGTTCAAGTTTGGGCCTCACTGTCATGGTCCCTTGGGATCCTCCATTTAAGTGCACAGACTTCACAACAGCATTTTTCCAAACCTTGTCTTTTGATAACCTCTTTGTAGACCTGATTAAATGAGCTCCTTCCCTGTCTTCCCTGCAGCAGTTTGAATATAGTCCTCCTGGTCCCCAGCTGACATCACTTTCTTCCCACTGAGAGGAAAAAAATCTATTTGAAAGCACCTCTCTTTGGTCTGGCCGTCAGTGGGAAATGAACACAGTCTGCAGAGCAAGCTAATTTGTAGATGTGATGAACCATTACAGTAAGAGAGAGGAAAAAAAATAGATGGGAAATCTTTAAAAAAGTCAACAAAAAGGAAATACTTCAATGTAGTCTTGATTCCGCAAATCACTTTGGTTTCAAGCTCAACATCCCAGCGAAGCCGTCAGCAGCTGGACTCTGTGTAGGCAGAAGGTAGACAGGGAAATGACTCACTGGTGCAGGAATAAAGAGGGCAAGCCACCAAGCATTGGCTGTAGGAACCTTTGAAGGGAAAAGAAAGTGTCTTAGCTCACAGACGATTACAAACCTTCAGGCATGTTGCAATGTGCACATCCAACCGGCAGCACCATGCTAAGAGCAGCTGAGAAAGCAGGAGGGGAAAAGACTACTTTAAGAAAAGCGGTCCAAACCCTGTATTTAATTCTACAAGCAATAAAGCTTTTGCCTGTACTGAGGCAAAAGCAGACCTGGCAGAGTGTGATTTTTGCCTTGCTGCTAGTTTTCAAGTGAAAGCAAACAGGAGTTTCTAGCAGAGTGCATTTTGTTTCCTCTACAAGTTACAGGGCTGCTACGTAGCGAGTGAGGACCCTTCTTGTGGCCGTCTTCCACCGTTACCAGCAATGATATGTCCTTCACTTCTCAGTCTCTTAGAAGGTATGACCTTCCCTTTCTCCTGTCACAGAAGTTCTAGTGCCAATAAAAATATAAAACAGGCGTAACAAATTTGTTTTTCCTTTGTCAGGTCACTCAACAGCTGTGCTCCTGAAAGCCGGAGGGCTCTCGGCGACCCCGAGGGAGCCAGGCAGTGTCCAGGCTGGCAGCGCAGAGGGGTGACTTGGGGCAGAGGAAGAAAGACTGTGTGGGCTTGCTTCTTGAGTGCTCACACAAGTGGCAATGATGGGGATCCTGTTCCCCATGGTGATGCTGCTGCTGCCTTTGGTGGCTCTGGCAGGTAGGGCTGTGTCTGCCAAGCTGCAGCTCCAGAGCAGAATTATCTCAGGTGACTTGAGGCTGCCCTGGCAGTGTCCCACCTGGGTGATGGTGTCCCTACTGTGGCCGTGCTCCCCACCTGTGCCACCCACACTTCTAGGATCATCTCCTACCGGTCACTGCGCTGCAAGGGGCTGTGCTGCTCCATACAGTGGGCAGGATAGAGGGAGAGCAGCATCTTCTCTCTAGCCCTGTTGGGCTAGAGGTCACCCCAGGTGAGAGGTTTGTGTGGGTAGGGAGGAAGGAGGTGAGGGGCAACTCTTAAGAAGCAGCCCAGCTAATGCTGCAGTCGAGACAGATCCTGCACCTTCAGAGGCGAAGCCGTTTCCCCCGTGCCCAGGCACCGTTACAAAAAGAGCATTCATCTGCTTCCTCCCTGCGCTGTATGATAATCTACAGCACCTCAAGAGATTGCCTCTTTCTTCTCTTGCTCACCACAGAGTTGCTCCTCACAGCACCACAGTTGGAAATTCAACTTTAAAAGAAAAACATTGTTTTCTGTTCCACTGACATTCAAAAATGGAATACCAAATGGGTCTGGAGACAAATATGATCTTCCCTGGAGATGCTTGGGCTGGGCCCATTTTTAACTGCAAAAAGTAAAATGAGTGAATATGTGTTCCCTACGTCATGAAGATGCACTACTCTTTCCCCCCTGAATTTTACACATCTCTTATTAAAGAGGAAAACAGTAGTTCCACTGTTTGGTGTGATTATGGCTATTATTTTTGCATTTTGACTCAACCAAGTGGTCCAGCTCATACATGAAGCTTGACTTGTTCTACCCCTGAGCTACAGCTGGGTGGATCTTCCGTAATGAGACATGAGCCAGGTGGACACAGATATGGATCCCAGGCCAAGTTTGACGCAAGTTTGCAGAGAGTCACAAGCCATTCAGCAGACATGGACCAATTTCTGCTTCCAGGTGGGAGTCGGACAAAACTCTGGCTTTGTCTGTTTTTCTGAAAATCCCAAAATAAAGCACAGCTCAGCAGTTTGAGAGACGTTTGGCTCTGTCCTTCTAAATTTAATAGGGAACAAATCCATGCAAACCAAAACTGCACAAAATAGCTTCAAGAACCCCTGAAGCTAGGACTGCTGAGATTAATTTACTGTCCCAGATTACTTCCTTAGTGTAAGTACACAGTGATTTCTGTCGGTCAGCTCCCATGAAGTCAATAAGAGTTTTGTAACACATTCCATTGCTACAGTCACTTTCCATTATCCATGGGTGGCTTCTCCGTTGGCAGATAAGCTGCACCCCGGGCCTGAGCCAGCTGAGCCAGCTCCGTGCAGCTCAGCCGAGCCCGGGCTCTTAGCTCAGCCCTGGCCCCGCAAGCCTCTGGGTGACCACAGAGCAGACGCTGGAGCTGGCTTCTTCAATCTGCTGTGAAGCTGGGAGAAACTTTCAGAGGATTGGGAAGGGGGAGGGGAAGGTGACAGAAAGCAGTAACAGGGCTGGGAACAAATAGTTGTAAGCCTTTGAAAAACAGTGAGATGAGAGATGTGTACTCTGAGAATTCGCCCTTCACTCAATTTGCTATCAGCTGCATTTTTTTAACTGGAAGGAAAAGATCTCTTAGGTGCAAATTCTTCTTGGTGCTTGTGAGCCCCAAGGCACAGGGGAGGTATTGCAGAGCTGTACCTCCCTGTGGGCACCTGCCTGGGGGAGGATGCTGGCTGCTCTCATGCCCATAGGCAGACATTGCACCACTCCTCCACCCATTGCTGGGTGTTGGTGGGGCGCAGCCAAGACTCCACCCCTGCGTGGTCCTTGCCTGCAGCTCACCCCTCCAGGCAGCGTTCAGCCACTGATACTGCCAGCACAACTCCACATACAGCCCCAGCCAACTTTCTTTACTTCTACCGGAGCTCACCACCCAGACCTGCTGGCCTGGGGTTTTGGCTGTCTTGCGCATGTTGCCTAACTTACACAAATGCAGCAACCTCAGGTCTGAGCTATCACTTGTAGTTCAGGCACCCCCAGAGTAAAGAACTGACCCAACAGGGATGAACGTTGCTCAAATGAGCAATTTCTACTTAGTCTTTTTCTGGTGAAGAGGGGAGGGAGAAAATGAAACACAAAAAACAACTGTTGCCCAAGTTCACGCTGATGCTAAACAGCTCTAATGTGTACAGTTCTGCCTTTATAAAGGACGCCACATACACTACATATATACATTTATATACAGGCAGCCACATGTTGCATGGCAAGTTATCTGTGGGATGGTGTCTTGGAGCTCTATCAAGTCAAGGAGGAATGCAACTACATAGATTTGGGGGGAAATTCAGAGAAGAGGTTTTATTGTTAGCTAATCCAAAGGAAAGAGTGTTAAAAAATACTTGGAGTGTATGAAGTGAAGGTCAAAAAAATAGTAAGCACGGAAAAAAAGAGGAGATCAACCTGTCAAAAACATACAAAATAGGTCCCTTTAATCAACAGTCTTTTTATTTCCAAGCAATGAAACTGGTGTTCATGGAGTTCTGCACCTCCTAGCCTCAAGTCCCCTTATTTTCAGAGAGTTTGTGTGGTGAGGGAGCTGTCTCTAGCAGCATAGCATGGGCATCTTTCATGACTGCCACAGGCAGCCTTACCCTAGTATCCCAACAATAACAGTATAATATTTTCGTCCCTCTGGACTTTTATATTACACAAGACTTCCCAAACGTGCGTAACTGCTCTGAAAGATATCAACCCGCTACTAGCCAGTTTTCAAATGAGATGGACTGTCCTGGTTTCAGCTGAGTTAGAGTTACTTTTCTTCCTAGTAGCTGGCATAGTGCTGTGTTTTGGATTTAGCATGAGAAGAATGCTGATAACACACTGATGTTTTAGTTGTTGCTAAGTAATGCTTAGACTAGTCAAGGACTTTCTTTTTCAGCTTCCCATGCTCTGCCAGGTGCACAAGAAGTTGGGAGGGGGCACGGCCCAAGATAGTTGATCCAAATCGACCAAAGGGCTATTCCATACCATATGACGTCATGCTCAGTATATAAACCGAGGGGAGTTAGCCGGGGGGCAGCGATCGCTGCTCGGGGACTGGCTGGGTGTCGGTCGGCGGGTGGTGAGCGGTTGCATCACTTGTTTTCTTTTCCCTGGGTTTTGTTTGTCTCTCTCGTTCTCCTTTTCATTACAATTATTATTATTATTATTATCATTATTATTATTACTATTATTATTATTTTATTTCAATTATTAAACTGTTCTTATCTCAACCCGTGGGTTTTCTTACTCTTGCCCTTCCGATTCTCTCCCCCATCCCACCGGGGAGGGGGAGGGTGAGCGAGCGGCTGCGTGGTGCTTAGTTGCCGAGTGGGGCTAAACCACGACATGGACACACGAAGTTCCCTGGGCTAGGACACCTTCTCTTGTGCTGTATTTCACCGAGCATACAGAAGCCCTGGATTGTTCCCCACTGAATTCAGAGCTGAATTGCCAGATCTGCACAGACATCCAGTTTAGGGCCTGATCTGGCACTTTCTGTCTCTCAGTGATGGACAGCTGCTGACACTGGCTCCTTCTCAAATCCAACTGTGTGGTAAAAGAGAAAGTCCACTCTGGTTAGTTCAAAATAGAAAGAACAAAGTGCCCTTAGCAGTGATCTGCAGATACCTTTGGCTCCTCCAGGTGCCACTGAAAGCAGCTCTCTCCTTCCAGCACTATGCAGTTTTGTACCCTCAGGGCTGTCACTCTAGAGCTGGGGGGGGCCTGAGGAAGGGTTGGGACATGCCCTACAGTCAGGCACCCATCGGTAGGTGTGAGCCTCATGAGGGCTTTCTCTGGTCAGTGTTCCAGGCTTTACTCCACAAAGTTGCAAGAAACTTAGTAGAAATTGTGAAATTACCTGTGAGGAGCACATTCCTGATCAAAAATACCCAGGAGAAGACAGAGAAGGTGGCTTGGGGCTCTGTAGTGATTTCACCAGCAGGCCCTGGGAGCATGTTCTGCAAAGTGCTATTGAGCTACATTGCTCTTCTTCTTTCTGCATGGGGATGTGGGGACACCAAATCCTAAGAATGAGGGTGAGCCAAAAGTGTCCCCAAATCACAACAGCAAACATCATCCTAACAAGACTACTCCAAATTGAATGGTCACACAACAGAATGCTGTAAATCTTGAGTAGCCTCACGTGGCTGAGAGTGCATGACTGATGACAGGTTTTTTGAACAGAAAGACAATTCACCTCAAGCTGAAAACTGCATTAAGGATCAGAGAGCAGTCAGAATTTCTGTTCTCTCCTCCCAAACAGGTCTTTCCTTGATATATGGCTCCCAAAGTATCAAGAGCAAGAGGTTGCACAAGTAACAATCATCTCAAGGTGTGTGGGATGAGAGGAAAAAGAGCCTCAGACACAGATACTGCTGGAGATTTGGCAGTGTCTCGTATCAAGCAGAGTGAAAATTTCAGACATCAGCAGTTTGGTCTAAACCCAGTGTTTTGTGTGTGGGTTTTACAAACCCAAGCTTGTACAACAGATGTCACAAAACGTCCCCAGACATGTCTAAGAGACAATTCACCAGCAGCTCCCTCCTTCCTACACATTTTGTGGATTTAATCCATAATCCAAGAGTTTGATCTCAGGCATGTAAATGTTTGAACTAAATGCTTGATTTGGACCTGGCTCCCCATCCTGTCTTATTTCTGCTTGGGTTTGTTGGGAATACAAACCTTCAGACTGTGGATGTGTCATCTATTTTGTTTCTGCTGACTTTGGCATGGGAACATATCCTGCTTGTAAAGACGACAAGGCTGGCCCCCGCTGTGGCCAGCTGGATGTATCTCATAAGGGACTACCTCCTGTTGAAGTAAATTGTTTTTTTTTCTAGAACAGAAGCCAGGAGACTTCTACAATAAATGGTCTGAAATATTGGAATGCCTGAAATCTCAAAGAAAACAGGTTGTCAGAGCGCTACACATTGGGTCTGGGGAGTGGTGGCCTCCTGAATTAGCCCTCCCTCATTATGGAGGACCCAGAACTTTGTACTACAGGTTCATACTAACTGTTAGTGATAAATTTGACAAAACCCACAAAAAGTAAGTAAAATAAAATAAAATAAACTGTCTGCTATTTTGTATGCATGGATATACTGCAAGGTGCTGGATCTGCATAGATGCCTAGCAGAATAAAGAACACACTGGGAACTGGAGAACTGTTGCTTTGGGTATGGCAAATGAAACCTACATCTGAGCAGTCCTGCATGAACCCTATGTGCCCAGAGATAGCAATGAACATACTGAATACATTTATTAGTGTTATTTCTAAACGCACAGTTATTGTTTTATCTTAACAAAACCCACTGTTGTGTATTCCACACTTGGGTGTTTGATACCTCTGCCCATAAGGACTGTGTCTCTACATTTCAGGGCAAACACAGCCCTGCTCTGAACGAGGTTTTGGGGAGGCAGTAGAGTAGTCATTTCACATGATAAGGGGGGACAGCCCACTTCAACCAAGGATGTGGGGAGAAGTGGGAAAAGGCTGAAGTTCCGGCACGGTTAGGTACTTCTGGTTCTCAAAAGACTCATATTCACAGAGGGAACCTGCATGATCATCTCAGGGGGGTGCCCATGTGCTCTAAACCAGCTGGCGAATACTGCCCAAAAACCCATGGAGGTACGTGTGGCAGGAGCAGCTACCCAGCTGTGCATCCCCGACCATGTCACAGCTCTGGTTAGGCCTGTCCTATATGAATTTACAGGGCGCTGAGAGTGGAGAAAGCTGTTCTGCCTTAGTGTGACTTCCAGGAGTCTGGAAAGGGAGCTAGTGTAGATACTGCAGCATAGATCTACACCATAGCTCACTGTGCCTTAACCTACCCGAGTTGAAAGCAGTATAGCCCCCCATTGAACCAACAGAACCGTCAATGTTTTCACGTGTTCTCCTCTTTTAATTTTTTTGTGCTAGATACAAAATGTACTTGGCCCCTGAGGGTAGTGGCCTGGAGAAGAGGCAGATGCTTAAGCCCATGTGCACGTCAACGCCATCATCACTCTGTTGCATGGTGGCTACATTACCAGTTAGAGGAGCTCAGGGAAGGTCTGAGAGAGTACAAAGGATCCAGATGAAATTTTACTTACCACATATTTGAATAATTATTTCTACAGAAACATAATTCACTTTTCATTCTTTGTAAATTCCTCCATGATGTACTCCTAGGAGTCCGCTATCTGTTCCAAAAGCTGTTGTATCCTCTTTTTAATGAGTATCAGATGCATCCTTGTAATTTGGACCAGCTTATTCAAGTTCAGGCTGCTGCAACCCAACTCTTAGAAATATGTTCTACATTCATTTGGGAAGAAAATGACAGACACTGAAATCAAAAGCACAAAAAGAACTGGGCCCAGTGGTCCAGTGCTGTGTTTGGAATAAGATGCTTATTCAACTTAAAAGCAGCCAAACAGAACCCTAAATGTTTTTGTTTGATGTTAAGTGAGAAGGTACCTGCCAGAGTCACATACGTTCCAACGTATGGGCACACATACACTGAGTTAGTCCCGCCACTTTCTAATCTGCTAGATCCCACCTCCTCTTTGTCCTCTTGTTTCCCCTCCCTGGAGTGAAGGAGTTCAGTCCTATGGACTGGGATCCTGGAAGCCCAGACACATCTGAAAACAAATAAGCCTTTCTTATCTGCCATTTTGCCTCTAAATTCCTCTTCCGCATTGAAGACGTGCTGTGAATACAGACATATGTTTTTAAAGAGACACAGTTTTTTCTTGCTGATCGCAATGTAATTAGAAAGCTATTTGGCACATACAGGAACTTCTGTACTAATTTGGCACTATCCCACCCTGCTACTGGCAGCATTGGTTTTGCTCCCCTTTGGCGATTCTCCTAGATGTCTTACAGCTCCTGGAAACATCAGCCATGTCTATTCAGGGAATAAGTCTGGCAGGATGCTGACACCTTGTGCAGTACATCCAGCAGCAATGTGGCTGTGTGATGTTGGCTCATTATCAGACTCCACCACTGTATCTTCTGATGGGGGATGGCATTATAGAGACAGGTGCATGGTTTGCATTATGAAAGCCAGCATGACGTTTCCCATTGACTCAGCTTCAATTGCAGGGTTTTATCTGAATTATGCTTCAAAATGGGGTCCTATGTCAATTCCTCACTAGCTTTTTGCTGAAGAACTTAAAGGAGAAAGCAAGCATTTTCCCCTCAGTCCTCACTTGCTTTAATAGGAAAGGACACATCCAGCTCCTGAGTTATGATGCTTCAGATTTCAGAGGTCTCAGATATCCTTGTTGATGATCGATGGGGACATGGGTCCCCCTAATCTAACACAGTCTCCAGCATTCTTCTGTCACTTACACCAGTATTGAAAAAACATGTATCGCTGGTTCCTGTGTGGCAATTCTGGAAGAGAAGAGCTCATAACCTTTACACAAGAACGTTCTTAACATGATAACTTGGCCAATGACTACTTTCTTCCTGCTATTTGGATATTTTAGCTGTCCCACTAAATCAGAAACTCCATGTTCTCCAAGTGAACACACATTAAAAACATTAAATAATCTGGCGTGGTGAAGCCTTCGCCTGCTTTTCTGCAGGACTGAGCCTTCCTTCTTGGGGCTATTGATCTTCATTCTCAGCAATCCTTTGAAATCCGGCCTTCCTTGTTGTTTGCTGAGTTATTTGAGCTTCTTCCAGAGCCTTTTCACTGCCTTCTTCAGAGAATTTTAGAATAGGGAGGTGTAGAGCTACTTTCTCTTTCCTAGTGCTTCCCTCCATTTTCTCAGTCTCTCCTTGGTGTGAGCGGCTATTTGTACCTCCTCATGCCTATTCAAATACTCCTCACAACTCCCGTCAATTCCAGGAGCTATTCTCAGTATTGCTGACACCAACCACTCACATATCACGACTTATCAAACCAAACACATGCAGATTTCCTTAGTGTTTTTTCTTTTTGCTTTTTTGAAACTTCAGGAGTCAGATTTTCAAGTTTGTTTCTACAGGTATGAAAGCAAACAATTCACTTCCTTCTTTTAATGAAAACCTTGATTTTCACACAGTATTACCACCACTGGGGAAGGCCACAACAAACAACACTGGGATGAGGTTCATAATAAGTGAGGGGGGTCGCACAGCGGAGTATACCTCCTAGTGCCCCCCTGGCTTGAGTTGAACCCAACCCACTACACCAGACCAGGCCTGTGCTGCCTCCAAGGGAAAACATTTTTGCTCTTAACATCATTTGCAGCCACTGTAACTAGTGCAGCTGCAAACATTACTTGTATAAAAGGCTGGTGCTTTTCTAATCCTCCAGAATCCAGCAAAAACTTTCATCAGTGAATTCTGCAGGTTTGCTCTACCCTACTTATTCGTGGTTCTCTTTATCTGCTTTAAACATGTCACCTTGTAAATGAAGCGTCCCCTTTTCCTTGTTTTCTGGGACAGGCAGAACAAGAGTGTCGGAGTGGCAAAGATGTTGATCCTCTGTACTCATGAAAATGTGGGAGGAATTAGGTCCTTCCTGCAGATTTGACTCCATTCTCCAGAACCTAAGCTTTCATTTAAAAAGCTAATGAAGTGTTTAGCCCTTCTGGTTGCAAAGATAACCATGCTTCAGTTTGCGTTTTGCAGAGGTTATCTTGTTGCGTCAAAGCCAGAGAAACTGCAACTAAACCACGGAGTTATGAGCTTCCTCTATTTATCTTAAAAGGGACTTAACTGTAAAATGATGCATCAGGGATGTTGGTGCACCATAGACCTGGAGACAGAGAAAAACTTTGCTGAAGAGAGGCCATCTGAGGGGTTGATCCAGCCTGGATGGGCGTTCCTGTGTGGTTCTGCCATCTCCTGCTTCCTCTCCACTCCTTATTGCTCACTAGCATCACTCTCCTCCAGCTTCATCCCTCAGCCCTTCCTTGCATGGTTCCTTCAGGAGTCCTGACTGACACTGTTTCACTTTTCCATATGGGTTTATGAACCCAGACCGTAAGTATGACAATAATTAATAAATATGAGAGGCAAGATAGGCCATGATCCTGGTTGGAAAATGACAGAGGCAGAAACATTGGCAGAAGCAATCAGAAATATCCTGAAAAGGAGCAGCAGGGTCAATGCTAATGAGGAGTCTGAGTGCTCAGACACCCCTTATGCCAACCCAAATCTTTCCAGGCTCCCAACTTTTGGTGCATTGACAGAGGGACTGGCCGGCTCCTAGATGCAAGTGACCAACTTCCTCAACCTCAGCCCATCTACTCACTTGGGAAACGAGAATTATTCAAATATTCTTTTTTCAAGATATCAAATATATCTTTTATGGGGCACCTAAAGTCACATGCAGTAATGAGGCTGATGAGCCACCACTCTGTGTGCACATGTGGCTACACGTGCAGCCACATCTGTGTGCCAGGGTATGTTCTTATTCTCTTCTTAATGCATCCCCCCCACTTCAGCATCTCAGGCACATTTTTTTGCTTCTGCTACTTAGTATCTTCACTGAGCTGTTCACAATAATGCTCAGTTCTCTTCCCCAGAGATTACAGTTAATTCAGAAGCCATCAGTATGTCAGAGTAGTTTAAATTATTTCTTTCAAATGCATTACCTTTTAGTTCAAGTTCATCTGCCATCATGTTAGGACAACCACTGGTGGTATTAGAGTTGTCTGGTGTTTCAAACAATCCTTTGCAGCTTTTCTTTTCTGATGGAGCTTTTATCAGCAGCATATTTTAACATTTCATTGTTCATCTAATTCTTAGTGTCATTAGGAAATGCAGTACTTAGAGAATCCACTGAAACTATGATCACAGTCTTAAGCCATAGGAAATAATTCTAAAAATCTCTAAAAAACCTAATGGGTACATTCCTCATCTGAAAGTCCCTATATGTCGCCTATCTGTTGTAAACAGATCCTCATAGGAACTGAAGGAAATCAGTGTAATATATGTACAACATAGTCACCTGCACATGGATAGATAAAAAATAGTCCTTATAGACATCCTTAGGGCACTTCACTCTTAATATTTTTCAACTTCAGGCTTCAGACATTTATTCCCAGTGCCAGCTTGTCTCTTCAGCAGTTGTTAATCCAAGACAAGATTTTACCTCACCTTCTTGTTACCGGACTTCTTTCATAGTCTCATGGGCAGAAGCCTATTGAAAGCTTTTCAACACTCTAAATAAATTATATCCATCATCTTGCCTTAATGTACTATTTTTTTAACTCAGAGAATTCTAGGAGTTTAGGAGAAGCATAATTTACTTCTATGTGTGTCACGCTGATATGTCCTTATCAAATTATAAAGTTTCTTGTGCTTTATTACTCTAATGATTTTCTCAATTTTCTACGCACTGAAGTATTTGATTCAAAAATTATCCTTAGCTCTCTTTTAAATGTGGGCTCTATATTGAGCACTTCTACTTGTATTTGTGCCTCAGCTTCTGCTTTGTGGGAGGAAAATTCTGTAAGCTTTTTAATCACAAACTACCTTCAGATATTACAGTAACCTGGTCAGCTCTTGGAATTGACTGCAGTGGAGAAAGCAGCATAGCTTGAAATGAGAACTTCCAACAATTTTTTTTAAAAGATCATTTACCAATAACTATCTTACTACAAATGTCCTCCACAGTTTTAACAAATCTTGTTATAATAATTCACTGGGTGTTATACCCAAGCTGCTGTGGCACAGACGTTTTCATGAATGCCTTTATTGGGAATATTATTGCAAACTGAGGAAAGCAAAAGCTCTGTGGGAACTTTAACTCTACCAGCTAGACTACCGTACTTAGCTATGAGGACTATTATTAACCCAGTTACAGAAACAGTTACTTGAATAATGAATAAGCTATTACTGCATGCTGTAGGCTGTGAGATTTAAAAAGAAAAGCTGAAAGTGTTCACTCAGAGCAGTGGAGGAAAAATAAGGGAAAAGGAAGTTTGGCATTTTCTTTTGTCAAATATTTAATTTGTCTTTTAGGTTAGTTTCAGAAAGGTATCGATCAACATCTGAGGACAGTGATCTTCTTCCCAAAGACTATGATGAAAACCAGTCCACGTGAGAAACTACACCTTTGAGAGGCTGGAATATAAATTAGCCCTTCGACACAAAATTCCCAATTTTTTCTTCCCTGCAGAAATGGACCCTCTTCCCTCTCCCTTGCTTTTTTCCCACACAACACAAAGCAATTTTTTATCAAACCTCCAAGAATGCCACAGTCGGGCAGTGCCAAGGCAATCATAGAATCATATAATCATTTAGGTTGGAAAAGACCTTTAAGATCATCAAGTCCAACCGTTAACCTAGCACTGCCAAGTCCAACACTAAACCATGTCCCCAGGCACCACACCTACCCATCTTTTAAATACCTCCAGGAATGGGGACTCAAACACTTCCCTGGGCAGCCTGTTCCAAAACTTGAGAATGCTTTTGGTGAAGCAATTTTTCCTAATATCCAATCTAAACCTCCCCTGGCACAACTTGAGGCCATTTCCTCTTGTCCTATCGCTTGTTACTCGGCAGAAGAGACCTACCCCCACCTGACTACAACCTCCTTTCAGGTGGTTGTAGAGAGCGATAAGGTCTCCCCTCAGCCGCCTCTTCTCCAGGCTAAACAATCCCAGTTCCCTCAGCAGCTCCTCATAAGACTTGTGCTCTAGACCCTTCGCCAGCTTCATTGCCCTTCTTTGGACACGATCCAGCTGGGCAATCCTGACCCCCACCCGGGGGCTGAGTTCCCACCGCCTAGAAGTATGCCTGACACTACTGCAGTGCCCCAGCTGGCTCTGGGCAGAGAAAATGATACAGAGGACCCAGAGTTATGTTGACCTTGAGCCTCAGGTACTCCCTTCAGGCCACGTCCAGTCAATTCTGGTTGCACTTTCCTCAGAGTTCTGGTTGCATTTTCCCTGGCCATCCTGGTTCTCTTTCCAGAGCTGCCCAAAGGCTGTATTTATTACTTAGTCCCATAAACTCTTCCATGTGCAGTTTAAAAAGAGGAGCAATGTAGTTTACACCATTTCCCAGCAAGCATAAATAAGGTCTTGCTGGACAGTGATGGACACTGGTGTGTCCTCCCACCAGGAGACACAGTTGTTTGTGTGTTTTGTGCAGAGTGAAAGTACTAACAGGGGAGGGGGGGTGTCGGGGGGGGAGAGCATCCTGCCCTAGCCATCGCCTGGGAGCAGAGGGGTCACAGGAGAGGAGGAAGACCTGCATCACCTCAGCTCATGGCCTGATCTACAGGAGGAATGTGAAGGAAGTCTCCTCGTGGCCTGTAACCTCCTCCAGGGCTCTGCTGCTGAAACAGTTCTGCTTTGTGCAAAAGTTTTAAATCATCACGGAGACAGTGTGAGGAAGACCCGCTAGCCCTCTGGTCAGACACCTTCCTGAGGCCTCAGTCCAATTCATCTTGCAATGCAGGAGGCTGGAAGTCCCCTTGAGTACTTTATGGCCATCTCTTTGGGCATTTCTGCGAGGTCTGGTCCTTTCAGAAGGAGAAAGGATTTGGAGCTGGATCTCCCATGACCCAGACAAAGGCCAAGGTGAGGTAGAAGACAAAAGAGGATGAAATGACACCTCCCCTTCTGGCTTCTTCCTTCCTTCCTTCTCCCTGCCTTCTTGCCAAAAAAAAAGAAAGAAACAAAGTGAAACTGTTTGAGTGCCTCAAGCTGAATGCACAAATAGTTTCAGGACATTCAAAACCACATTTCCATGTAAATTTACTCTTTCTATGAAGATTTCACCAGTTTCTCCCCCACTCCAGGTTTTATTTTCTGACTGGTTATGGCGCATTTAGAGCCCAGCAATGAGGCCATTGTTAACATTGCTCAGCCTTGGCTTTATTGGGAGCAACTTTCCTCCTCTGCAGGGCTGCCCATGACCTGTCTTGAGATATTTCAAGCTCCTTGCAATCTCATTTGCACCCTGCCTACCTTTTACTTTTTGCCATCTCTCCAATCACGTCATTAATGCACATTTTGATCGCCCCTTTTTCTAGAACACTACTTTGATTTAACCCAACAGTTAAGTTTTTGCCCAGGTAAAAATTAACCATTTACTCCCATTTGTTATTTTTCATTAGGCTGAAATGACATACACCAGTTTTGCACTGATAAAACTGTCAGCTAGGAATAAACTTTTCCTAACTTAAAGTGGCATTATACTGTAATTTATCCCTTCCTTATCCACGTGGTAACAAGCTATCCTGTTCACTTCCCAATGAATTCAGTGAATCCCTTGAAGGCAGCCTGTTGCAAACACATTGAAAAACCCCTTTTCTCTTCTTTTTTCTATGTTTTTTTAATTATTATTTCTAGGGCTACTTCTGCTGCAAACACACCCTACAATCATTTCATATTTACTGTATTTTTTAATCTGAGACTGTTTATGTTTCTTCTTGTGGATACATGAAGGAGGGATTTCCATTTTCTAAAGGATACCTGGATGGCTCCAACAACCTGTTCAGTCTTTCTGCTTAACCATCTGGCAGAGGGAGCTGCAAAGACCCAGGCCTGGACTGTGTGTTCATACTCTGCCAAATACGGTGCCCGCTCTTCTCACAGTGGGAATCACCCTGTCATGCCCCAGGGCCAGCTTGAGCTTCATACCTATACTCTCGTAGCTCATTCATGTGATGAGGCTGAGATAAACATTCACCAAACAGGATGTGTTAGAGAGCAACTCTAGATCAGATGAAATGTGCCATAGAGAGCAGAGGAACTGCATTGCACATCACTGGGAAGACCTCATTGCTTTGAAACTTCTGGCTTTAATAGACATTTTTGCTGGCTTCACTTGTCAGGTTTTTTTCCTCCCGCCTCGACTCATATTGCCACCCAGAAAAGAATCCAGAGTTTCTACAGTGACACAAAAGTCATTTGAAGTAAGACTAGATTAATTTCTATATTGCAGTCATTCCACAAAACAGCATAGCTAATATTATGCCTGAGGGTAAAACATATTTGGACTGCTTTCATATTTTAATGAAAAGTATATTCCACTGAGTATTAACACTAAACAACATTACTTAGAGATATGTTAATAATAGTTTTGTAGCTTACTGGAAGATTAAGATTTGACAATTCCCACAGAAGCACAGCATTCTATGTAAATTCCTCTTAAACCTTGACAACAGTACTGCAGAACTGATAATTTATTTATTTTAAAAATGTCAGCAGGGTATGACCACTGAGATGAAACATCTCATTTTCAAGAACATCTTCAGGGTTGATGGCAAATTACAGGCACTCGTAGCGATGCATTTGGCATTAAAGAATACAGTGTATGATCAAATATGACAAGTAGAGGACTTGGGTTTTTTTATAAATAGAACAATAAATTTGCTTAAAAGGTAGATAAATTGTGATAGAAAGTAATATTCTCTACTACAATGTTCTAGTCCAATGGCTCTGAATAACTAAAGAATTTTATTTGGTTTTTATTTCAGAGAATTTAAACTCTGTCATCTTCGCAGCTCTCAGTCTGTGTTAGTTACCAAACAGGGCCTCGTATTGCACTAGACAAAGAAATAATAACCTAATAAACAGCAAAACAGTTTTATGCAACTGGATTTTTTTCACTTCTCCCTCCCAGGGAAACTGTCGTGGAATTTCCTGCTGCTACTTTATATAAGACACTGCTGTGGGGTTTATGTTTTCTCTCTTATATAAAGTACTTTTTTTTAACATTTTATCATTCACTCTTCTTTGAGATTTTTTTTTCACAGTAAAAAAATCTCAGACTTTCCACTGTGTTACCAAAATGATCCTGTGATCAAAAAATACCAATGACACATAAAGTTTCATTTGCTGAAATAAAAACACAGATGCTTTAATAAAAAAAAATCCACTTTCCATCAGAACAGCGATGGTCTGGGAATTACCCTATCAGTAAATATGCATCCAAAGATCACAGAAGATATGGAAACATTTTAAGGGCTCAGTGTAAGATTTTCCTGGTGAAGAATGGCATGCTGTACTTTTTTACTCCTTTTGGCAATACTGGCTTTGTAGAAAGATGCCTTTTTCCAAAGAAAAAGATACAAAGAAAGAAGTGCTCAGTGCTGCACAGCTCCCAGATATAGATGCTGTCACATGTCTTAAAGGCTTTAGGGTCAGACCCTCACCCGGGGTAGGTCAGCATGGCCCCACTGACTTCAGTGCCAGTTCATATCAGTGGGGACTTCAGCTTTCATGACTCTAATGAAGTCTCTGTACTGTACAGTGGGTTACAGATTAGAAATACTTTTAGTTTTGTTGAGTACATTAATGTTTCCAAAGTGCCTGATTTTGAAATGCAAGTGTGTTGTCTATGGAACAGATGTTTCCCCCTGTTTGGCCACTGCAGTGACCACTGACAGAAAGACCACTGCAGGGCTGCATGGACATAGTTGGTTTGCTTTCTCAAGACTCACTGACCTGAGAGTACCTAAGCCTCATGCTGGGGCCTGGGCGTTGCCTGCCTTGCTCCCTGCATATGCATTTTCCCCATGCTTGCACGGGTGCAGCTCTTCTGTGGGTGTGCAGGACCAGGGCACGCCAGCTGGGACCTGCAGCGCAGGACCCGGGCACACAGACCCGCACCTACAGCAACCCTACCTGTAGCACCAGGACGACCAGACAACACATGTAAGACCTAGTGAAGCTGTGCTTACACCAAGAGACACAACCAGCGATTCTGCAGAATCTCCTGAGTGCTCAAGTGTCACTCATTCAATGGGAAACTATTTTTTATTTCTAATCTAACAAGGGCTGCATTGAGGGAATGGCAGGTGCTGACTGCAGCGTGTCTGAGCCCAGCGCAGCGCTGGGTGCCTGCCACCGCCGCAGCAGAGCCTGCCTCCCGCCTCGCTCATTTACCATACACTGCTAGACACCCAGACAGACCAAAACCCCAGAATTAAAGTCATCCCAGCCCTCAGCTGTGGCATAAATGACTCAAATGCTGGAACAAAAATCCAGGAAAGGATCAGATCCATCACACTGCTGGGATACTTTGTGCTGCTTTATTGGGGAAAACCTTTCTTTAATGTCCCCAGGACTCCCTTCAGTAGGGGAGTATTTGGTAGTAAAAGCTGCTCCTTTACATCTCCACTCCCAGTCCCAAAACAGGGATGATGATTAAGGCAAAAAGGTCTTGAGAATGTATTTACAATCCCTCCAGAGTCCTCCTTTGCCACAGGCCTCGGGACATTCAAAGCAGCAGTAAGACAGTCCCAGGATTACTTTTACATACATCAAGAATGGCACCAGTCCATTATTTTCCTCCTCATTCTGAGCTATACTGGATGCACCTTGGCCATTGCTGAGCTTTGGCCTGCAGCCTACGGAGTGCTGGTTCGGCATGAACTCCTGCTGTTTTCTGTCGGGAAGCTTGAGATGATCATCTGCAATAATCCTTGCAGACAGTGTGGGTTAAAAGCCTGGTTCATGACTATTTTGGATCTTGTGCCCACTCCACAAGTAAGTGAACCTTGTGTTCTCTGCCTGGTTCTCACTTTCTGTCATGTCGAAACACAGAGCACCAGTGGCTGAGAAAATGCTCTGCCAGGGCTTCTGCCCTCATTTCAAAGCAAAGAACTGACTGGGATAGTGCATATGCACCTGGGAGCACAGCAGGATCACAGCCAGGGCTGATTCCTCCAGCAGACACCTGCAGCAATTGCCTTGTTCTCCACCTGTTGCCCACAATCCTCCAGCCTGCAGTTTGCAACCCCAACACAGAAATTTGAAACACGCACCACTGTCTGCTGCAGCTGCATCCCACATCCTCCAGCAGTCTGGTGGGCTGGGCTTTAAGGCTGAGTCCTGAACAAGCAGGTGAAAAAAATACTTTCGGGACAAGCATGTCAAAAATTGGATCAGAAATCTGTATCCCAAACAGGGTAAAATGTGAGAAGACAGATTTCCACTGCAGACTAGACTTGAGGGAAATTTGTAAGAAAGAGAATAAATCTGTACAAAGATTGGAAAGAGGACCAATATGCAAAAAGAGAGGATCAGAGCTAATCTTAGTACTGCCAAAGGAAAACTGAGATTGATCTCACAAAGCTTGAGGCAAAAGAACAAAAGTTCTTCAGCAGCATAAAACACAAGGAAAATAGAAGTGAGGCACTATAGGTCCAGACTTTGACTCAGTTTCCCACAAGGGTGATGAGCTCAGTCATGAGAGCAAAAGACAGACGATGGGAACCAGGGCTGGAAATCATGGTGGAAACAAAACTCAAGGAGTTCAATGCACTTGGTTCAGAGAAACTGGATGATCTCATCCCCGTGTTCTGAAAAAAAACTGGCACAAAAAATGGCAAGACGGGTGCTTCAGAAGGAAAACAAAGTGCTCAGATCAAGTCTAGACTCATTAGTCTGTCTCAGTGGTATTGAGGGTTTAAAACAGATTCTGAAGAAAATCATAATTAAAGACATGAATGTGAAGGCAGAATGTGATAAAACACAACAGGAGTGATTTTAAGGTAGCTTCTTCCAGGCTGCCTTTGATAAGACATTAAGTTTATCTAATAAAGAAAATGTTCCAGTCAAACTCTCTGGACTTTAGCAGGATATTTTGCTATAGGTCATATGGAAATCCTTTCTTTAAACTGGAAAAGCTGGGGTCAACTGGGAAAGTGAAAGGTGAGCAAAAAGCTGGCTTAGAGATAGGAGTGTGGAAGGAAAAGGAGGCAATGAGTAATCCTGCAAGAAGTATGTGGCTGGAGGGAGGTTACTAGGCGAGACTCCAAAGTCTTAATATTTTGATAATGACCTTGTCAAAACCATTAGAACTGTGCTGATAAATTAGCTGGTGACCTAATGTTAAGGAACATTGTGAATATAAAGGAATAGCAGAATACCATACAAAAATAAGTAAATGGCCCTCGGGGCTAGAGCAAAGGAAAAGGATGAAATCCTATAGTACCAAAAATGAGCTCATGCACTTGGGAACAAAAGGTCTTCATACAGACCCAGCGCTAGCTTCAAACTAAGGAATTTGCTCAGTCACACCAGCCTAACACGAGAGTTATCTAATTCTCATTGATTGGAGTTGGAAGGAGTCTCCAGAACACCCTTGAAGTATGGAACATAAAGCAGATAGACATCAAATACCAGTCCTTTTCCCAGGCAAAATTCACGTTGCATGGGCAAAGCAAGAAGAGGTAACATTTGACACTCTGCTCCAGGATGAATGGGGGCCCCATCAGCAGCAACTTCATAAAAACCTCCTGTGAATCACAGCCTCAAACACAGGACCGCTATGGCCACTGGAGCTGCCTGTGCTGGCAGGTACCCTGCCACTGGCTACGGACTACCCAAATAGGACAGTCTGTCACCACTTGCCGGCTGGGCACCAGGCAGCATGGGGTCACGAGAGACTTGAGGGTGTCCAGACTGCAAGGACTCTCTTACCACAAGTTTCTCGACAGTCGAGCTCAGGAACAGGGGGTTTGGAGCAGGTTCAGTAACAACAGATGGTCAACCTCAAGGGACAGGTTTTAGAGCAGAGTTCTCCCAAATCCCTCGGTAAGAAATAGCAGTAGCTATTTTTTTCCCGTAATGTGGACATGGCAACCATGATTGCTTGGCACTTCTTTTTTGTCAGTTTTCATGTGCCATGGATGGCACGGGCACAGCTGACATTTCACAGAGCAGTTTCTCTTGAGGCCCTGCAAAGCCTCAAGGAGAAGCACTAGCCAAAACACAAGCAGAAGCAGACTCTGAATTTGTTCCATTGCCATATTGCTCTGCCACCACAGAGGCAAGCAATTGAATCCAGATCTAAGCATACGTGTTTGCAAAATAACAAATGCATTTCCCAGAGCTAGAGATACTTTGCATAAACTGAATGGAGGCAGTTTGGATTAACTTGGCTATAGATCCAGCACAGAGCCAGAATTTGGGTCTTCACACACAGTAGGCTAGAGGAAAGGAGCCTTCTTTTAGCTTGCTGAATAACTACTGAGTAGTATTTTCAATAATCTTTACAGAGCATCTGTAATGATTAAATCTGATTCTATAAGCAGTGGATAAAGATCTCTAAAGGATTGAAAAGGTAAATATTCTAAATATCAAGTTCTAGCAAGGTTTGCAGAGGGCCAGTTCTGTATATGAATAAACTATTAAGGTATTTGTAAAAAGCCAGAAAATAACCTACCCAAAAATCTCTTAGGTCAGAAAAATAAATTTTTCAGCTTTGAAGGAAAGGGCGTCATAGCTTTATCCAATTTCCACATGTTAAGACCTCAAAATTACAGTCAAATATGACTTTGCAGGCATTACTGCTGCAATACCAGGACTTGTCTATAAAAAATGCACAGAAAGAGTTTGTGTGAAGAACAGGAATTCTGATGACATGGTATCAGCAAGGAGCTTGGTAAACACCCCAAACACATCTATAATACATGGGCTGAAATCATGGTTTAAATTTATTGTTCAATTACAGCTTCAGGCCCTTGGAATTCATGGCTGCCAAGAAATATACATGACATTAAATTATGGAATATTTTGTTAAATATTTTAATACGTTTGAGTACTTGTAACATTTTATTTAAGCATATTATTCAGAGAACAGAAAATATTGCTCTTTCCTAATTAAAGGTGTGAGTCAGCAAGACCAATAAAATGCTTACTCCAGTGCTGCAGGAAACTCTGAAGAGGGAGAGAAATCCTATTAGAAAGTCCCCTATTATCCTGGCAATACCTGCCTGAGTGACATCTCAATGTATTTTTGCTGAGTTAAGCCTTACAAGGCCCATCCACTTATGGCACAAATTTCATTTCACCATTAATTTATTTGATTTGTCAAGAGATTAATAGGCATGTGAGATGTTAGTTAAAATTTCAGAGCACATTGTGAGGCTCCGTCAGCTAGAGGAAAGCTATTATTAGCAGGAGCGTAGATGCTATTTGAGGTGTGGAGGGCCACAAAAATTGAGGTGGGACTGGCTGCCTTTTGTGGGAAGGGCCATGCAGACAGCAGGCAGCACTGTGCAGATGACACTAAGCTGGATGGAAGTGTCAATCTGCTTGAGGGTAGGAAGGCTCTACAGAGGGACCTGGACAGGCTGGATCAATGGGCTGTGACCAATTGTATGAGGTTCAACAAGGCCAAGTGCTGGGTCCTGCACTTGGGTCACAGCAACCCCATGAAACACTACAGGCTTGGGGATGAGTGGCTGGAAAGCTGCTTGGCAGAGAGGGATCTGGGGGTGTTGGTCGACAGCCGACTGAATATGAGCCGGCAGTATGTCCAGGTGGCCAAGAAGAGGCCAACGGCATCCTGTCTTGTATCAGAAATAGTGTGACCAGCAGGACCAGGGAAGTGATCATGCCCCTGTACTCGGCATTGGTGAGGCCATACCTTGAATACTGTATTCAGTTTTGGGCCCCTCAGTACAAGAAGGAT
>VYZW01005019.1:16465-30657 GCA_013401315.1 Balaeniceps rex
CTGAGACTGTGGAAGTGGTTGCAGTGATTGCGTCTCTACCCTGTCCTGCTTGCTATCAGAATTCTCAACTATTCATGCTTAAGCACATTTTTAATCTGTATTGATCATCTTGAGAGAATTGGGCGGGGTGTTAACTGTATCTGGGTGTGCTTATGAGATCTGGTCCCAGTGCTGAAAGACAAGAAGTCTAAGAAGTTTGGAGCTTATTTCTTGGAGCTGTTCCTACTTTCATTGACCCTTTAAACCTCATGGTCTGTTTGCTTTTGTCCACAGTCAAAAAACTCTTAGCTTGATTTTTTTCTGGTGGGTGCTTCTACTGTTGCAACAAAGGAAAACGGACCTCTTCCCAGTTGTTTTTAAATGAAAAGAAAGAAAAATCTGGTGTTTCCTTTTCCNATGAAAAGAAAGAAAAATCTGGTGTTTCCTGACTCTGTGTCTTTCCTTCTCTAAAGAAGTCTACAGCAATTAAATGAAATGTCATGAAAGAGAAATATTAGATAACATAGTACCTTTCTTAAGGCTATCTTGATTTGTCAGTTTAATTGTCATTTTTCTTCCTTTTACTTTCTTTTTTTTTCCTTCTTTAACAAATTCCACAGAATAGCTGGCAAAGAATTTCTGACTTGTCTTGTGTCTCTTACCTCTAGGACCAGTCGGAAGCAAGCGGAAGTGATGATGAGTGATCCATAGGGTTTATTTTCTTGGCATAACTGACCCCTTCCCCTTCTCTTCTCCCTTCTCCTATTTTACACCCAGTGAATTCATTTTGTCAAATAGACATTGGGTTGCTTCTGTATTCTCATTCTCTATAAATTAGCTCTAGGATAGTGCCAGACAAACATATGATATCATGGTGTAAAAAAGGACAAAAAATGTAACATATTGCGACCAAATGGGCCTCAAAAGATTTAAGAACAAAACAACAACAACAAAAAGCTTTTGATGGAAAATGTGGGTTGATAGTATATTTCTATGGGCTGGTTTTAATTCGGTAGTGGTTTGATTGTGCCTGGTTTTATCGTTTGATAGGATGTTTTTCAGTGGCGTCAGAAAGACAAAAAAAAAGTCTTTTGTAGCATTGATAACCAGGAGAAGCCATTAAAAGCCACTGGTTATTTTATTTTTCATCAGGCAGTTTTCAAAGTTTTTATTTGTTCTGTATTGTTTTTTTACACTGTGGTACATATATGCAACTTTGTTTAATAGCTTATAAATGTACAGTAGTTAGCCTTCATCCACCTTGTCCCATATACGTTTTTCCAATTTATGCTTGACGATCTTCAGAAAAACGCTTTTTGAATTGTATCAAATTTATGTCTACTGTAAACTTTGCTTAACTTTTCTTTCCTCAATTAAAAAAGTTGGGTTAAAAAAATGCTATTGAATATTGCAATCTATATAGTGTAATGGATGGCTTCTTTCATCAGACTGATCTTCTATGTTACCAATGTGGATTATCACCTTTTCCCTAAAGTGTACTTAATCTTTGCTTTCTTTGCACAATGTCTTTGGTTGCAAGTCATAAGCCTGAGGCAAATAAAATTCCAGTAATTTTGAAGAATGTGGTGTTGGTGCTTTCCTAATAAAGAGATAGTTTAGCTCAATACCTGAGGCCTTGTGTTACGAGTTCCACAAAAACCTTCTTCTAGTAGGGAAAAGAGGACAGGAATGTCTCCTGTAGAGAGGTCCACTGTGGTCTGTCCTGAACGTAAAATAAGAACTCATTCAAATACCATAGAAGTTATCTTCAGAGATGGAGAGAAGATATGCAATACATGTTAAAATAAGAATAATAAAATTGAATTAGTAAAATAATACCTTGAATTAAAAGTGTAGTTCATTACCCAATTACAATTGAAGTGATTAAGCAATAAAATAAACATTTCTTTTTCTTTCAGGAAATGTATGTCCATAGGCCTCAGTGGGCATGAATACCATTAGTTATGCAGGCAGTCAGCCCACCTATAAGTCAGTTTATTTTAAGTATTATCTTGAGGTATCAGGGTTGTGATGCACTAAGATGTGGTAGTGTAAACATTTGAACTACATATCTACAGTTAATGTTGCTACTCTGGAAAATCAAAACTTAGATTTGAACATATATTGAGTAGAAAATGTGCAAGCCTAGGAGTTGATTTGTAAAGAGAACATTTCTTTGTTATCTGAACTGTGTGTTTCTCAGTATGTGTCTACATCACATTTCTATACTATACTGCCTTGCAGTATGTTAACTGCTTCAGATTTTTCTGGCTCAGTTGAAAAGCGATTTATAAGTTTGTCTGGTGCCCATTTGTGTGTATTAGCCCTGCACTGAGATAAGTCAGCTTTGCTTAGTTTTAGCAATTTCAAACATTTCATTCCTAGCGTGTGCCCATCTGAATCGAAGACCCTGTATTTCACAGAGAGATACCGTTGATCTCACAGGGACACATTGATGAAACCAATGTCTGAAGCAGCTTTGCAGAAAACGACCTGGTGGTCCTGGTGGACACCAAGTTGAACATGAGCCAACAATGCACCCTTGTGGCAAAGGTTAACAGTATCCTGGACTGCATTAAGAGGAATATTGCTACCAGGTCCAGGGAGGTGATCCTTCCCCTCCACTCAGCTTTGTACAGTGGTGGGCTCCCCAGTAGAAGAGAGTCATGGACATGCTGGAGCAAGTCCAGCAAAGGACCGCTAAGATGGTTAAAGGACTGGAGCATATGACATATAAAGGGAGGCTGAGAGAGCTGGGACTGTTCAGCCTAAAGAAGAGAAGACTCAAAGGCACCTTACTGATGTGAATTAGTATCTGAAGGGAGGGTTCAAAGGCGGCAGAGCTGGGCTCTTTCCAGTGGTGCCCAGTGACAGGACGAGAGACGATGGGCTCAAACTGAAACGCAGGAGGTTCCCTCTGAACATCAGGAAACTTTTTTTTTCCTGTGAGGGTGACCGAGCACTGCCACAGGTTGCCCAGAGAGGTTGTGGAGCCTCCCTTTGTGGAGATACTCAGAAGCTGTCTGGACATGGTCCTGGGCAGCTGGTTCTAGGCGGCCCTCCTTGAACAGAGGGGTTGGACCAGATGACCTCCAGAGGTCCCTGCCAACCTCAGCCATTCTCTGGTTCTGTGATACAGGATAGTTTGGTTTGCAGAAGCCATTCATCTTCAGTGACAGTTTCATGAGGCCATATATAAATGTTACTTTTTCACTGCAAAATGAACTAAGTCTACCAACCCATTATGCATGACAAGAAACATCTGGCAGTAGGCTTCTGTCACTGCTGGCCTAGACTGGATTTAAATGGGCAACTTAGATGTAAAAGGCACAGTATCACGTTACCCATCCCCAGAGTGCCTGATGACTTTGCAGTGACCCAGTTTGATTTATTTTTCAAGAACTTATTATTTACAGATGAGTGTTCAGCTGGAGAATAAAAATGAACTAAGAAGACCCAACATTTCTGTTAGAAATGAAAGTAACTTTTTTTTTAGTCAATAACTATAAGCCATATGAGGATATTGGTTTGCATGAAGAAATAGATTTGAATTCTTAGCTGCAGTTTTTGTTTTATCAGGTTTAAGTAATTTCAGAATATTTTCAATTTCCCCTCTGAGTTTCAAGAAAAAATGCAATTATTTTTATCCTTAGATTAAAATTGATTTATGACTGTTAAGACCTGCCTATGCCTCCGCTGCAGCTGGTCCTGTTATTTTGCTTAGGATTTGAATTCGTTTCTACCCAGAGTAATTTTTAAATTGTTGTCTTGCTCTTTCTCTGTATGAATTTACTGCATTTTTCAAGATGAGGTTTTTTTCTGGTAATCTCACCACATCACTATATGAAGAAAAAGGTTCTGGGTAAATTGTTGTCATATGTAACCTTCCAAATTCTTTATAAAAAAAGAGGAGGAAATCTTTTTTTTAAAGTATGTACAAATCCACACTTTCTCTTCTACAGGATTCCCTTTCTAGTACAAATTGACATGCAAAGCATATGGAATACCATTTGGACAACACACAAATAAAAGCACAATGCTACAATTGATATTGAGGGGAATTAACGCATTTCCTACCTTAATTTCAGAAAATGGTCTAGTAAAATTGGAAACAGTAGCTTGGGCACTGAGGAAGATAAGCAAAGTGAAGTAAATAGCGGGAGGTTTTCTTGTTGCATCTGCTTCTCCTGGGAAGTAGGCAGCAGTGTAAGTGGGCCAGATGAATACCATTTAACAGCTTTTATACATTTCATATGCTATTAATATTCTTTCTTTTCCCCTCACACACCTTCTGAAAGAAACAAAATGCAAAACCTTTTATCCATTAATATAAATGGCTTCCTGCTTAAATGTGTCTGGTCCTCAATGCAAGGTATTACACTGGCTATGTTTTCAGACCCCCATATATTTTTGTTTTCCTTGTCATGTATACTGCTTTTAGAATAGAAGTGTCAGGGTGTTCCGCCACCACCACCTCTCTGGCCCTGGACATGCACTCTTCACTCACTCAGCTTATGAATAAAGCTGGCGATTCAGTGATTGTTGAGGCAGAGAGACATGGCAGGGTGTGTCATTGCAAACACTGCCACAGCTGCTGTGCACTGTAAGACAAAGGCACAGCTGATGCAGTGGTAAACCTCAAAAGTAGTGTGCAATTATTAAGCTGTTGGTACATACTCAGTCCTGTCGACTACCCAAGAAGGACGTTAATAGCTGTATTAATAATGCATAATCTACTGTCACTTTTTCATTAGAAATGCTTGGACAGTAGGGTTTACTGAACACATTGTCTAGTCTAGAAAACAGGTCACAATATGTTAAAAACAAAATGAGAAGTTTTTATAAAGGGATTTTTAGACTGGTCTCTTACTTTTGCCTCTGCTTATCCTCTGAAAAACTTCTGAAATACTTAAAAATTCCTGAAAAAAACTTCCATTTTCGATTTTGAATAGGGACTTGAACTGTAAGCTGAAACATGACTGTCAATCAAGTTCTGTAGGTTCACAAAAGGGGCTAGCAAAAGTGGTTTATATCTGTGTGTTGACCATGAGGAAGAAGAGGAGGTAGGTTCAGGGCAGGCAAAGAGGTGAACGATACACAATTTTGACTCCTTTGCAGTAGAATTGTATATCATTTTAGGAGTCCCTCACCCCTAATCTTGCTGTGCTGAACAAGGGATAGATGGTAGATGAGACAGAAAATAAGCATAGGATGTGAAACAAGTTACCAGTCAGCATTTACCTGGTTCTGTTTTATTGAAACTGGACATCCCATTCAGTGGGGACAGAACTTTGTAATTTGGGACTGTGCCGTCATTCATTTTAAGTGTTTAAACATCAAGATCCATGTTTATGCTAGGGGTAACTTTGTTAATTAAAGTGAAAGCCAAAAATGCCGGGAAGGGTTATCCAGATGCAGCCTGCTTAATCCCTGTGAGGAAAGTCAGAAAGTCAGATTTTATCCAACAATTATTTAAACATGACATAAACCAAAAGTTAACTGGAGGTTGCAACACCACTCTCTTATTTCCCCTTAACAACCAAGAGCTCACCCTCTCCTCAAATAGGAGAAGGTTGGTGCAGGTGTATCTCTACTTCTTGCTCATGTGGAGGTCACACCTGCTTTCCAGACACTAGTCCTTGTCTCTCTGTTTGCTTTACTTGTGAGGGTTGTGAATGTGGCAATATTTACCATACTTTTGAATCTACGTTTACACAGAGAGATGGGTGTGCTGAAGAACATGTTGAACTCTCTGCCTTGATGTGACACTGTTATGAGGTAAAATATCCCTATTATAAGGAGCTTGTATTTCAATCTGTATAGTATTTTATTTCTCCCTTATTTTCATGACCACAGCAGACATAGTAAGAACAAAGTTCCTCTCCAGTTAGATGATGACAGCTTGGATTTTCTTCCCATGTATGCCAAGTTGCTGTCAAAGGCTGAATCGCAACGAATAACTGCAACATGAAGTTCTTGCATTTTTGAGGTGACCAGAAGACTTGTATTAGAAATTATACCTGAGACAAGGACCATTTTCATGACAACTTCCAGCTTGGGCAGCTGCTTCCTGAATTTGTGCTTGGTATTCAGTGTCATATTTTCATGCACAATCCATTGCTGTGGTAAACATATACTGATGCTTCCTTACATTTACCACTTTTGATGGGATCAACGGTTTTAAGCTATGTATTGCATCATCTGCCACCTGTGAATGCAACTGTTACATAGGCTGTTCTCACACCAGGAGATGAAGAGAAGACCCCAATACTAAGACATGAATTCGCTGCAAATGAAAGAGAACTATCTATATGCCAAAAGTAATTTTCTTTCTCTGAAACAGCCATAGTTTCTAGTGGAGGTGAATTTATAACTGCTTGTGTTATTTGTATTATGGTTTATATCCCATTTTACTGTAGTAGTATCTATTATGTGCATTCTCCCTTTGGGCTTCCGGCATAGTTGCTCTTCTGTCCATCACCTTCCATTGAAATCAATTTTATATGCACTTGGATGCCTTACAGTCTTGAAGCAGTTACTGCTTCATTGTGCAGCGTTACTTCCCATTTCCTTTGTTCTTCTGACATGAAATGAGAGAGAGAAGAAGGAGACAAAAGGCGTTGTCTGATCATTCACTTAGGGCTTCTCATTTTCTGAGACCAGGACACCTTGTTGCTATTAATGCTATTGTCTGCTGGCGTAACCGTAGGGACATGTCAGTGCTCCTGCAGTTCTTGAAGTTTCTTTGAGCAGTTCTTAAGGTCACGGAACAAAGCAGTGAAGCTGAGCATGTCTGACATTCTGCAGATGCACAAAAGACAGTAAGTATTCCATGTCAGTGCACTTAAGCACTTAGAAGCAGTAATTAAAATAGGTATTTAAAACTTCACAATTCATGTAAACTACATAAGGGGCAATCTTATCAAAATAAGAGCATTTTACTTCTGTTTTGGAAATCCTTATTAGACCAACTTCCATTGCTTTACCACTGGATGTAACTTTTTGTGCTGTTTCTTCATGCCATCCTTACATCCTGCTGTTTCTGGTGACAGTCAGGATTTAAATCCTGGTCATCTTGAGTGCTTACAGGAAAATCATTTACTCTGCATCATGAATCAAATTTTTCACTACTTCTTGGTAATCTGGAAGATACAGAGACACTGTGTAGCAGGGCCCATACTAGAATCTAGGTACATTACAGTGATGATTTCCCCGAGATGGACAGGTTAAAAAAATAAAAAAAAAAAAGCTTGTCCTATATCTGGCAAGTTGATTATTTCTGCTTAGGAGTAAATGGATTGAAAAGGATATTACTGTCTCTTTCTCCTATGTCACTCAGACTCACTTCAAAGCCTCCTCCTTGTTCCCAGAACATAAACACCAGGTTCAGCAACCAAGCTGTAGGTTAAAGGGAGAAGCTTGAGTTCATTTTTCATAAGCACTCAAGTGACGCATTTTTTCCTAGGAAGTCCCATGGAGTTATTCTGTCCTTCTGACTACGTCTGGGGCTAGCGCGCTCTGCCTTTCCAACTGTGCCAGGTCCTATTGCACATTAGCACTCGAGACATTGCTGCGACAGTCCCTGGAGTAGAAACTAATTCAAAGCAGCTCTTCCAGGTGAACACATTTCCTTGGATGGTGCATAGGGATTAATAAAGGAGGCAAACTTTTGGTAGGCCCAACTGTGTGAGTGGGCAGCTCATCACCTCTCTGAGCTCAGGTGAGGTTATCCCTGCCTGTGACGTCCCTGCTGAATTCAGCAAGTAGCCTTGCTGCCTGTTCTGCCTGTGTCACCGTTTGTCTGATCACAGAGCGCTGCTTGCTTCCTTGAGACTGCTTGTTTTAATGGCCTAACATCTGTCTGATAAGAGATTTCTGGCCTTGGGGAACGATCCCGTTACCTCTCTGGTAACAGGCAGTCATGGCTGGCTTTCTCATCGCTTTCCAAGAGTTCACGGCATTCTCCCTGGAGACATCCACATCGCTGCTTTCCTTTCTACTTGCTTGCTGCTGTAGCCTCCTTTAATATAACTATGGGATCAACCAAAGTGACATTAGGCAGGTAAAGTGAATCACAGACACTAATCCTACAAAATCACAAAGGCATCGTCTACACTGCTTAATGGTGTGTCTTTCACTTCAGATACCTCACCTGCCTGAGGCCCATCAAGTCATCTCCCTGGGGCTATTCAGCCTTTGGAGTCACTGAGCAAAAAGTGATCTCCGGTTATTTTTAAACTAAATGAGCTTGCACCGTGAAATATTTTTTAACTTATCCCAGAATTTTTCTGTCCAGACACAGGATGAGCAAATACAGTGCCAGACAGTGACAGCTTCATGAAAAGATCATAATTTTAAACTCTGAAATATACCTACCATACAGAATTCACACATCTTTTTTTTAAAAAAGAGATTCTTCATATGAGACAACTTCACACACTGCCACTCAGAAAGAGAGCAAAAGGTCTCCTGAGGACTTGCCAAAAGACCATCTCCAACATGTCATACCTCCTAACCTCCTATCATCCTTTTCAGCCATCAGCCCCCACCTCAGTCTTACCATGTACTTTGGTAATAAGCACTGGGACCCATCAAATGACAGCCCTGTTTGAGTAAGGCCAGCCTTTATTCATCTGTCCAGGTTAAACTGCAACACAGGGTGCCTGCTCTTCAACAAGCACAAGGTCTAACAGTATGCCATGTCATGTCACTATTTGACTTGACTACAGCATTCAGTCCTCAAAAATGCTGGAAAGATAAACATGAAATTTCAGTACTCCTTTTTTAACCTTAGTAATACAGAAAATATTCTTCTGTGAAGGCTGTGCTCGCTGCAGGTGTAAACATTTTCAGGAAGGTCACACATGTATTAACTTTTTGCATGTTCACTGGTGGGGCCTATTTTCCCCCCTAGTTTTGCCAGAAAATACTCTCTGTCTCACATAAATGTATCAGCTGTCTTCTGATAGCCTTTACACCCAGTAGTCAGGGTTTATACCGCTTTATACCGGAATAAATTGTGTCAAAGGCAGTAACCCATCGCCTGTGTATTAAATGATGCCTCTTTGCAGTGGATTGTATTTTGCCTTTAAGATTTTAGATAGCAAGGACAATTTGTCTTTCCTAAGGGCAAATCCTGGGAGACTTTAAAATGAAAATGAAATTCAGTAAGTGAAGAATGAGTGGGAAGTTTAAAAAATACCTACTTTAATGATCAAGAAAAATTTTTGAGATCTCTACTGAAGCATCACTTGCTCTGTAACACAGAAATCAATTTCAGCCTGATGACAGGTCATGCAGAGATGCCTTCAGAGGGCTGTGAGGAACTGTCAGTCCATGGAGTCTCTGAAGTCCATCTCTGGCCACATGGTCTCTCCATTCCAGCAAGGAGCTTCTTCATCGCTGCAGGGGAGGGAGGGGAGGAGAGCCCAGGGAAATCTGCTTTCTCAAGCAACAGACCTCAAACAGGCAGGCCAAGCAGCCTGTGCCTGAGGGACACCAGGCTGGGAGACAGGCAGGTAGAATTAATACTAAATGAAATCCCTAGTCCTATTTAAGTAAGTATTAATGCTTGCATAGATTATTACAAATTGGCAACAAAATGTTTGTTGTAGGAGATACACAGCTGAATTTTCGTCTTTTGCTTGTAAATGACCAAGTACCCATGAAAATATTTCCAAGTCTGAATGGGAGAAACCACTGTAATAGGCTAAAGGGATATCTTGCTCTTTATGCCCTTCAGTCATGAGTCTTTTTAGATGTCTAGTGCATCTCAGTCACTGCCAGGTTTTCACTGAGGATACCTGTCTGATAGGAATTTGAGTTATGCTGTCAATATTTCATGTAAACCAGTAAGCAAATGACAAATAGTAGCAGTTCTTGTCTGAATAAGTTAAAGCTCAATTTTTATTTCCTCCAACCTGAACTGAAATTAAGCTGCCATGTTTCAGATCTTACTATTGATCCTTTGAGCTATGTAGTAGCCTGTCTTTATTTTTAATGAACAACACTTTCTTCTAATTCACATCTACATGACAATAGCGATGTAGCATAAGCAGAGTCTAGATTTCAACATCACAACAGGAAATGTTTTGGGAGTACCAACAGTGACAGGATCTACCTGCAAGTGTACAGTGAGGGGAAGGCAGGCTGGTTTTAATGCTCCAGAGGAAAGAAAGAAAAGTCAAGCTCACTGAGATTTTGTCTGAAATTCATGTCCTTCTCCTATGAAGCCTGCTGTGATAGGCTTCCATTATAAAGAATAAATAGTATAATGTATGAAAGGAATAGAAATATTCCTGTACCCCTCTGCATTTGTATCTCTATATCTCTGACTTGCAATTTTCTATTAAATCTCTGAACCTGCAGATCACGATTCACAGTGGTCATGGACAAATACCTCAGCAAAGCTGTCCCTCAACCTGGCACTCACTGAAATCCTGATGTAGAAGAGGAGTGAATTAGAGCTAACTTGAAGAGAAGCTTATATTATGCATACCATTCTGCACTTTTGTCTTTCCTCTGTGTTGTTTGTGGGCTCACGCAAGTTTTGGAAGGCAACTGTCTATAGTGAGGGTTTAAGTTTTGTTTGGGCTTGGGACATAAGCTATCCCGAGGCAGATGAGCAATGTGTTCTTGCTAGCGCTCATTCTTCAGCAGAGTTCCACTGGATCCCAAAACTCCTGTCTGAAGTATCCCAAGGTTTGAAAATGAATATGTCAAAGATATAGGAGAAATGGGGAAAAAAATAGTTGATCTGAAAAATACTAGAAAAAGCAATCTCTTAGAATCTTTACTGAAAGACATGAAAAATATGTGTTGCTATAACTGGAAATAGCAATATTTACATGCGTGTATAAACCCCATTACAGAATCATCCTGCTCCATCCTGGATACCAGATTTACATCCTTTCCTTCCCTCTGTTCATGTTTTTTGCTAAATGCCATGTGATTTAATTTCCCTTCTCAGGCTCCTATGAAGAGACCAGCTTAAAAGCAGCTCCCAGGGCAGGTGGGGGCAATCTCCCCTGCTGAAGCTTCAACAGCTCAGGGTCTTCCAGTTTACCAAACCTTTGGGATTTTGGGTTTTTTTTCCCTTTGCAAATAGAAAAGAAGTAATTGCTCATGTTCTTTCACCTTGTCCAGAGGACCTGAGAAGATGCCAGCAGGGCTTCTCTGTGTGAAGAACAAACCGTGAGAGAGCACTGACTGGTCCCCTCTGCCCCTGCAGCGCTGCCTTGCCACCATCCTGGCACAGGGTGGAGCAGTCTGAGGGTGCAAGCGATGCTCGAGCTCCGGCTACTGTGGGGCAAGGATGGTGGCATCGGTTTCCCAGGGCTCGGAGGGAACCCTGGCCACAGGCGAAAGTTTGTGATTTGGTTCCATCACCAGGTAGCAAAAGGGAGAAATCAACTCCAAGGTTGTCTTCTCTGTCTTCGCCTTCCATGCTTTGTCACTACTAAAATATTTTGCTGGTACAAAACCTTTCATAATGTCTCCTCTTGAACTCTCTCAGTCACAGTCCCATCCTGGTCTGCTTAGGATGATTATGATTAGAAGCCTAAAGTGAAGGAAAACAACAGAGCTTAATAAATTAAACTGCACCACTGAAGTTGGGGGGGAATTTCTGAAGAGCTCTACCCTGCAAACTCATGCACTGAGAAGTCAATGTCAGTACTTTATACTGATGAAGCAGTGAAGTGAGATGCAGTCGTGCATTCTCTGAACAAACTGCCACTGGCTGGTCACACCTTGAGGTAGTACAATGTCCTTAACAGCCAACCGAGAACAGCCCCTTCTGTGGCTGGCAGATATGTGTAAAACCAGGCTGATCGCTGCAATCTGAAATTTTACACCTCTGTGGGCAGAAGGACCAAGTAAATGCAGTTTGCTGTTCAACTAATACCTTTCTGCATAAACAGGTACAAAGAGGTGGGTTTTCTTTAAACGTCAGTTTTTAGAACCTGCTTCCTTATTTACATGAATACAGTATCTGTTTCCATGGAAATAAACCTTTAGCAGAGACCAAAAGCCAAAAGTATCAAAAACCTAGTCAGCAAGGAACTGCACAAGTCCCCAGGGTCAGTGCATGGCTAGAAATCAAATTTGGGGGCTTTTATTTGCAAACTTTTCGGCTTGTGTTAGTCTTGGGCTGTTCCTGGTTCCTTTCTTCTCTCTGTTGCTTGTCCTCAGGTCTGGAAGGAAAGGGCTTTTCTCTTTTTCACCAGCAGGACAGCAATGGTAATCATAATGCAAAAGCCAGCCTATGAAATATATTTAATTCTTAACCAAGATAGTAACTTCAGATGACCATGACTTCTCACTGGAGCAGACTTCTTCCTTTTAACTCGTAGCATACAGACTGTAAACCTCGACTTCATTTCCAAGAAACTCAAAGCCACTTTGCTATGTCAACCCAAAGAAATAAGAAGTCATTTCTTTCCTTACTGCCAGGTCAAAACAAGCTGAAATATGCCTTCCACAACAGAGTTGCAGCTGGTAATTGATCAAGGAATAGCACAGCAAAGCTGACCTTCGTAACCTACAGGGCTTTTGAATCTATTAACGGTACAGAAACCTGAAATCTCAGACAAGAAAGGGAAAGGCAATCTTTTTCTGCTTCTGCCTTTTCTGCTTACATTCTCTACAGAATGTAAGAAGACAAAATCCCCGAGGCCATCCCTGTCCAGGACTGGCAGCCTGCACATGGATATGTGTCACCACCAGCCCTGGAGTCTCACCCTATGTGACTTGGTACAGTCTGTTGAATGCTGTGGTGGGATCCCACAGCTTGAGGAAAGCTTCATTCTGCCTGTGTCTTAATTAGTTGGCATAATAAAGTTAGCTGACGTTCAGATCTTGGAAGAGCCTGCTCAGGCTGAAAGAAGTTCCTTCCTGTCCAATTGACCTCAAGTCTGGAAAGAAGCAGATCTACTGTTTCCTTTTTATTTTCTGGCTGCAGCAAGTCACTGAGTGCTTTGTTTGCAGCAGTGTTTTTGTCCCTTAGTGCCAACTAAAGCCTTTCTGGGAGGTCCGTAAGTTTTCTCCTATATAAAGTTTGCTTTCTTGAAGATTTATGTTTAGAGCTGTATATATAAACTAATTAAGAAAATAAATTAAGTCCATACAAACCAGTTCTGTTAGGAGCCACAATAGCCCTGAATTTTTACTATGTGTTTCTGCCCAAGTTTGGTCAGAGGGCTTGGTTTTCTTTTTTGTAAGAGTTCAGCTGAGTTGTCTAATCAGGCATCATAAGCAGGTGTCTTTCTCTCTCCTTTTTTCCCCCTTGTGCTTTCTTTCAGCCTACCATTTCTCCTGCTCTGACCTCTTCCCCCAATTTCCCATGAAGTGGCTTTGGGAATTAACCCATTTAGTTTGGCATCTTTGGTCAGCATCACAGCCTGGGGCCAAGCAGGCTTAGTGCTAAGCCCTTGGAGCATACGCTAAACATCACCACCAGACTGTGACCCATTGAAAGGCATCGTTGCGTACAGGCCCCTTGTTGGTCCTGCAAGAGGGAATTATACCTCTAATGCAGCAAATTATCAGACGGCCTTGCTTTTGCCTTATCCCTGTGTTTAGGCATTTTCATTTGTAGCACAGATCTTACAGTTTTATTTCTTTGCTGTATAGAGGAATTGGCAGTGCCTGAAAGAGTGGTTTTTAGCAGTTAAAGAATGAAACAACAGGAGTATCCAGCCCATACTTCCTTCCTGACACTTCAGCCAGCTTTTCCGTACCTATTCAATTCAGTTTAATAAAGAATTGTGTTCCCAGTAGAATTGTGTATGATGGTTCAGTAACCTACAGCATCCTGTTGAGCTTCAGGTTTCTATGTCCGATAAGGCTTTCTCTAAGGAAGTGGCAGGTCTTTTCTGCAGATGAAGGCATGCAAGTTAGAAGAAGGATAACTGTAAAAGAAATTCCATCTTTAAGTTAAGTAATATTTTTGGTCAGTTGAAAAAAGTAAAACTAAGGTTTAGCCCCTGTGTCAGAGTGTGCGACTGATCAGATGTCATGCTTTGTATGCACATTCTGACAACTGATGTACACCTTTCATTACTGTTTCCACAAATCCTGACATTGACTTCCAGACTTCAGTGCCATTACTGTTTGCACTGAGAAGCACTGACCAGATTCTCTTTTCTCTCCATACCTCCTGGCCATTCTAAAATTTCTCCTCAGTTTTGCTGACTCATTTGTTAAAGCTATCA